>PVIH01003006.1:0-171830 GCA_004025045.1 Sigmodon hispidus
GTGGTCTCTAAACAAACAAACAAGAAAAAAAGCCAAACATGCCCAAGCGGCAAACCACAACCACGGAACAGCTTGGGATCAGAAACACCCTGGACTGACCCTTTGGATCCCACTCCACCTAGAGGAACACCTGACTCACTCTTGAGGGAGGGGGGAAAGAACTGGATTTGGCCAGAATTGGAGACTGATCTAAGCATTACTGGGTCAGTGGGACCATAGGACTGTCTGTTCCCTGCCCAGGGAGGGGATGGGGAGTTGCAGAGGAAAAAATGACCAGATGTGTTGGGAGGGGGAAGAGACCTTGAATAAGGATATACAGGGATGGAAAAAAAAAAATTTCAGAGGGAAAGATGAACACAAAGAAAATATAGGTGTAGCAATCTTATTTGTATTTCTTCCCTTGATAAGCCATGCTTATCATTCTTATCCTCTGTATAGTTATTGTTAACTCTTCCACATTTTAAATTCTTTTTACTGTGTTTTTTTTGATAAATACAAAATAAAGAAGGAAAAAAAAAAAAAAGAAAAAGACGGCTTACCTCATTAGATCTGAAACTTCTACCCTGCATCCCATGTTTCCAGAAAGCTAGAACACTGTCCTGTAGACAGACTAGTAGACAAGAACAAGTCAGTTACTGTTATAGCACAGAAGTTCAGCGACAAGCATCCCTTCATGCCTGCCCATTTCACACACCATGGCTAATCTCAGAACTGCACAGATACAGCATTTTTACCTCTGGGATTTGAAACATTTAATGTACACGACATAGTCACCTTTTCAGTATAGAAAAATTCACTGAAAATATGCACTAGACATTTGCTTTAGTAAAGTAATTAAAAGAACAGAACAGGAGAGAGGCCAGATGCATGCTCTTCCCAATTATCAAATCTAAATACTCTACCACATTGTCTTTGCTTCACACACAGATGAACACTCCTGGATTCCCTCAGCCCAACCTGGGTCTCATCTGGCCCACCTTCCGCTCTTGGACAGCAATGTGATCAATTTTGCATTTATCATTCTCAGATGTGTTTATGTTAGTAAGTTCCACATTATCAAGGTAACTTCATGGTGAAGTTTTCAACTGTCATCCATTTGTTATGATGAACATTTATTTCTACTTTTCCTTATATGCAATGGCACAATAGTCATCCTTGTTTATTTTTCTGAAAACCTGCACAGTATTTTCTGAGCATGGTATTAGAAGCAGAAACAGTGGGACATGAGCTTAGGTATAAACAGGGCAGAGTTCAGTTTTACATGTTCATGTCCTTTATAGCTCCACATTTACATCTTGACACAGTGTAACTGCAAGAAGACATCTGAGAAGACATTGTTGCACACAGGAAACTAACGGTGTTGGCATCATTTCCCCACTGACAGCACTCTAAGTCTCCACATACATGTGCTTCTAACTCTGCTCCTTCTCTGTGTCCCATTCTTCTTTCTGTTCACACCTGTGTTTGCTCGTGGCCTTACCCTCTGCCAATGTATGGACATGAAAACACTATTTTATTGGTAAAATACATAAAAACCTTCAAACCACAAACCTGTGCATGCGAAGTACTAATTATTCTTTTCCTCAGCACCTTGCTTCACCATTTTTGTTTAACTTTCTCAGCATTTTAAAATACGGATATTGCCAGAAGTCTCTTGCAGAGAATACAACCATGAAAAAAATGGCAAGAAGTAAATTTTGTTTGTTTGTTTTGAGACAGGGTCTTGCGAGGGTTCTGAGGCTGGACTGGAATGTGCTATGTAGCCCTGGCTAGCCATGAACTCACAATCTTCTTATCTCTGCCTCTTGGATTCTGGGAATACATGGATGTATCACTACTCTCAGCTGAAGGAACTCTCATAAACCAAACTCTCTGAGTAGCAGGAGACAATGGCAAAAATATAACAGAATGCCAAATTTTAAAACACCTGTAGGGAATCTATAGGATTCCAGAGGAAGTGTAAACTCATAAACATGATGTAAGAAATGCAATATAACTTTCTTTTGTGAATGCCACATCTGAAAGGAAGGAAACATTTACAATGTATGTGACTATTACATAGACTCAGAAGGAAGCCTGATAGTAACCTCATACTGTTATATCCAAAAGAAAAAGGTCTTAACAATATATATTTATGACATCAGTTACTATCAGACAGATAATTTTAAACAGTTCACAATGCAAAGAAATCCAAAGCAATGACTCACCTATGGATTCTATCTGGAAATCGAAGGTGAGTTCTGATGATAATTTCCGGCTGGATTTCAATCTGCCTTGGAGATTTACTATTTTTATGCAGCCTAGAGAAAAACAGAAGTCACTCAGTAGTGTGAGGAGAGGAATCTTACCAGAGACGATGCAAAGGGAAACTTACAATCCAAGCACACGAGGATGGTGTCTCTCTCCAGCTGGGTTACATGAGTGACGTTTGTCTGCGGGGTATCTACAACATAAATACAGCCAATAAACTTACAGAAAACTACCATATTCACAATGTATTTCTTCTTAAACATTGAAAGAATTGCAGACTGCTGTATCTAAGTAGACAGACATCTTTTGCAGGGCATGCGCAGTGGCTGCATTGGGTACTTGTATTCTGATGGTAATAATGGATAATGGGAAAGTTGGATCCTGTCTTTTATACCAATAATGAGGGCCCTATTTATGTTTACATTTGAAGTGAGAAGTTTTGTCTTGTAAATTACAATTCTGGCCAATTTCTGATTTTAAACTCAGAATACTGGAGCTGTACTCTGAACATCACCAGATGCAAGTGCCTTGCTCATGTGACCAATGTGTATTAAATGAAAGAATAGAAGAGGTAAACAAATTACTTTTTAACTATAAATAAACTAAGACAGTGAAGCTTTTTCAGAAGCGCCTACTGTGTCTGTGAGGTGTGTGTTCTGTGCTTGCCTGTGCTCTGTGTGTAGGTCAGGGTCAACACTGGATGTCTTCTACAATTTTGTTCTTTTGAGACAGGGCCTCTCGCTAAACCTGGCTGGCCAACAAGTCCCTGGGATCCCGACTGTTCCCCAGCACTTAGGTTATGGATGCACAACACACAGGTACCAGAGATGCAAACTCAGTTCCTCAGACTTGCATGATAGGCAGCACTGCATCCACGGAGCCAGCACCCAGCCCCAGATTATCCCAGGAAACCCTAATACCCGATGAGTGTTCTCAAGATTTCCTGGGAAACTGGAGTGTGAGAAACTGGGGCAATAGAAATTAAAAGCCCAAACCATTTCCTCTATTTTAATCTCATGAACTCTGATATATTCTGTATTTATGGAAACCCTTCAGAAAAAATCATGTTAAGTTTCTTGGAAGGAAGCTGTTTTAAAGTCCTTTGTTGGGAAATGGGGCCTTTTATTTCACAATTAGAGTGCATTTAAAATTAAAACACTTCAGAAAGCTAAGACATTATTGAAACTGACAGCAAAATATTTGTTACTCAGCAATTTCTTCCTGTTAAATAAAGATGAAACTGGAAAGCAGGTGTGTCCCAGCTGTCCTACAGGGGAGACAGTGGAGAAACCTCACAATACTGCAAAGGGCTATATTATATACATCTTCCTGCCAGACAGCCTCTGTAGAAAAATCTGTTCAGTTCAGTGCACTGTTTAATATCTTGGGCTTCATACGTTGTGAATGCATGTGACACCTTTTATCCTCCACTCAAGGATAAAAGATCCTCTGTGTGTGTGTTGTGTGTGAGTGTGTGTGTGTGTGAGTGTGCGTGTGTTCATACCTCCCCTTTTCTCTTTCTCAATCCTCATTCCTATCCAATTCTCTGACAGGCTGTCACTCTTAGTCCAGGCTGGCTCAGAACCTTCCAGTTCTCTTCCTGCCTCAGCCTCCTGAGTGTGTGGATGCAGGAGAAAGCCACCAGAGCCTCTGCCTACTCTTCTTTTTATTATCAGTCTCCTAGACTTGCACAAACTGCTGCCTCATAATATCTTACTAGAAAACTTCCTTTCACATTTCCCCCTTGAGGTGTCCATTCCCTATTGCATAGCAAAACACTCCATAGCAGGGGGTGTGTAGTGTTGTTTTGGGGAGGGGTGTCTCATGTAGTCCAGGCTGGCCTTGAACTCACTATGTAGCTGAGATTGGTCTCGAACTCCTGATCTTCCTGCCTCCACCTCCGAAGTGCTGGGATTACAGGTGTGTACCACCACACTGGGCTCTACAGTATTTTTAAAGAGAAAAAGTAAAAGGGGCTTTCACCATCAATAGGTTGTTTAAAAAACTAAAGATAAGACATTTAAAGGCCATTTTTTTAAGTGTGAGAGTTCAAAACTAACATTTTATGTCTATTATTTTGCTGCAGTACAATGAGTTTCAAACTATAATCAGATTTCTGTAAAAGGACTAGTCAGAGCTAATATTTGCTAAGGTAATTAGGGTAAGTAAGTTGCCATAATGAAAGTGTCTGTTCAGCAACCTGGCAATATAAATTTAATATTTGAGAAAATAAATTACATAGAAATTATTTTCAAATATCCTCACAAATACTTTAGAAATAGTCATTACCTTATTCATATATCTGAACTTTAAATCATTTAAAGTTTCATTAAAGATACTGAGTACAAGAATACCAACTATAGGAGACATCTGTACTCAGGGTATTCTAAGGCAGCTTCCCATCCAAGGCACTGCCTTTTCTATCAGTCTGAGATTTGTGTAGACATGAATTTAAAAAAAAAAAAATCTTATTATTTATGTGTTACGGGTTTTTGCATGCGTGTCTGTCTGTGTGTCACTTCCCTGTCTGGTTTCTAAAAAGGTCAGAAAAGTGCCTGGAAATGGAGTTAGAGACAGTTGTGAGCTGCCATGTGGGTGCTGGGAATCAAACCCAGGTCCTCCGGAAGAGCAGACTGTGCTCTTAACCACTGAGCCATCTCTCCAGCCCCACACTATGCTCTTAAAGCATGGTGGTCTCCTTTAATATGGCCAGCACTGACTGTGGCTCCCCAAGGAAAGCAGTCTGGAGCTGGGGCCTCGGACTACTCTGACACAGCTCACACTGGGGAAGCTCTGGCCTTCAGCAGCTTCTCAGTGATCGCTTTGATTGACATCCTGACTAAAGTGACGGAGGGAGAAAAGTCGACTCTCTGAACGACCCTCCTAAGTGCTGGGTCTCTGTGTAAACATCCACGGCTGGCCTCTGGCAGCTATAAATGGTTTCTTCATTAATATGCATATCAGACAGACTCAATCTTTATGTGACTGAATTCTGTAAAATGCTAAAAATAAGTGTGAAAGGAATGGAAAACACTATCAAAATATTAAGAATATTTGCGCATGTATTAATCTGTTACTTGGTTTTTGAGAAACATGATTCAGTTGGAAATATTAATACAGTATTTTCAAAGTAAAACTACTAGAAATGTGTGATTTCTATATTTTGAGGGAGGAAGTGAGTGCTTGGGATTAGACTCCAGGCTTTGTGTGTGCACTTTTTAAGATTTTGTTTTTAATTACACATTTCTGTGTAGGGACTTGTACACACAAATGCGGGTTCCCTTGGAAGTCAGAAGGTATCAGATCCTTGCAGTTGGAGTTCAGGTTATTTGTGAGATGCCTGACATGGGTTCCGGGAACTGAACTCGGGGCCCCTCAAGGGCAGCGTGTGCTCCTCACTTCCATGCCTTCTCTGGAGCCACTGGAACACGAGCCTCTGGTTTACTGTGCATTAAATATGCCACACCAGCAGCCTATAGTGACCACAACTTATTTGTGGCCTTCAAAGTAAACAGCTGTCTGAAGCGCATGTCTTTAAGATAGTTCTCAAAAATCAGAAGGCCACACTGGCATCTTCCTCATCTTATGGTAAGATGTGTGCTTCTGTGAGAAACATTTAACAGATAGAGACGGTTATGGTCTGAATCTGAAATGTCTTCAATAGGCTCATGTCACATTTAACAATGTATCTACTTGTGTGTGTGCATGTGGGTTACGCAGTACCATGCGGAGGCCAGGGGACAACTGCAGGAATCAGAGCTCTGCCATGCGGGCCCAGGACAGACTCTGGTCTACATGTTTGGTAGCAAGCGCCTTTACCCACTGAGCCTTCCTGCTGGCCCCTCACGATTTCTTCTCGCTCCTGACTGACTGGTGCTGCTATTTAAAGAAGCTGTGGGATCCTTGGGGGGGGGGCCCTCGCTGATGGATATTCACCAACAGGGATGGGGCTTTCAAAATACAGCCTGTCTTCTACTTCCTGTCTTGTTCTGTTTCCTGGTTGAGCATGATCCGAATGGCCTTCACATGCTCCTATTGCCCTGAGCTGCCCACCAGGCTCCACCCTGCCATGGTGGCCGAAGCATTTTGAAGCCACAAGACAAAATAAATCTAAGTGGTTCCTGGTATGTATTTTGGCCACAAAAAGACACCTAACAGATCAACACAACAAATTATTTCCACATTTAAATATAGCTTGCCCTTTCTATAGATGTGTTTTCAATGTGTCAAACACACTAACTATATTGCAGATCATGTTGTCTCTTCTTCCAGTTTACTGATATAGTTATCTAACACTAGATTTTCATGCAGTTTCTGATTGCTGGAAAACACAGAACACTTACTGCCTGTAAAACAACCGCATACAGTGGCTTTAATAATTACATAATGATTACGAACCTGATTCTGTAAACCACGACGAGGTAGAGTTTGGATTGACAGTCTCAAATCGAACCACTTGGTTAAAGTCTCGCCCTCTACTGACCCCGACACAAACCAGAGGGTACTCCTGCTCAGGTACCACCAGCATCTCAAACATCCGCAGAGGACACGGCATCGGAAAGTCTATGTGCTGGAGAGAGACACAGACATGTTGAGCAGAGGGACCAAGGCCACATCACCCGGGAGCAACAGTAGGGAGATCTGAGCCTCCCCAGATGCAGAAGAGCACTCTGCTCTCAAAACTGCTTCTTGCTCCAGGAATCCAGAGTGTGCAGATACATCTGCAGTATGGAGTATCTTTATTAACATTAAGTTGAAATTAAACAATTATTGGATACTAGTGCTGGAAAGGAATCTCTCTAGCTATCTTGCCTGAGAGAAGAAAATGACATTCAGAAGCTGAGGACTGACCAGTCCATGCCATCTAGCTAAGTTCTGCTTTCCTTTCCTGATGAGCAGACAAGGAGGAAAGCAAGACACACCAACCCACACATGAACGAAGAGACTAGCCACTCATCAACACAGTAACTTTGATACAGTACCACTTTTTAATTTGATGTAACTTTAAAATTATTTCTATATTGCTATAAAGAAAACAAATATATTTCCAATTTGGAGACCTGAAAAAAAACCCAACCCACTAACTTCATTAATAATCAGGGGCAAAACCAATGAAATGTGCCAATACCACGAGAATGGCTGAACTGAGAGAAAGAAAGCACGCGAGCCCAGGAAAGGGTGATGGGGACAGCCACACTGGTTAAACACGCGATCTACCAATGTTGAACACCTGTGTTATGACTCAGCAGTACTCTGAAGTAACCTACAGAACAAGAATGGGCATTCTCAGGAGACTACACCAACATATTCATAGCAGACTGTTTAGAAGAGCTGGGAATCATCCAATTGGCTGTCAGCAATGGCAGGGCTACAGGGTGGGGGTGGTCAGATCTACTAAAATCGGAGTTACAGATGGCTGTGAGCCATTATGCTGGAGACTTAACCTGCATCCTCTGAAGATAACCATGAATTCATCTCTCCACACTTAAACCTGTCTTATTTTTAAAATAACTTATTTTTTAAATTATGTGTGTATGTATGTATGTATGTATGTATATATGTATGTATGTATAGGTGCCTGAGGAGGCAGAGGTGCTGGATCCCATGCTCCTGCAGCCATCTGCAGCCCAACCTCCTGTATTTATGATCAGGTGATTTGAAGAACTTTCAGATGTGCTTAAGACTATTAAAGTATGAAGAAAAGAATATTTCTGGATTTTCCTTCCTCTGGGCATGTAAGAAGCCAAATGGTTTTGACTCCCTGTAGTAATCATGCTGAGTAGACAGGTCACTAAGAGCTTGGGTTCTGGATTTAGACCCAGGTGCTGTCTGTGAGCAAGGTGGTCCCTGCTTGTGACTTGCTCTAGCAAATAGCAGTGAGTCTTCAGAGTGAGGACAGTGTGGTTGGGAAGATCTCTAACTTAACCATATCTATGATAAAACAGCCTAATGATGCAAACACTGCCATTGATGCCACCAAGAGGAAAGGTACAGAAAGCAGGGTTCTGATGCATTTAATAAACAGTGATAGAATAGAAGCACCGAAGAAAATAAGTAAATATCAAATTCATAAACAAAATGCACAGAAGTCACAAAGCAGACACAGAAACAGAAGTTCAAGAAACGTCAGGAAAAGGGTGCAAGACAGTCTTGCAGGAGGGGTCAGTATACACTCTCTTGGAAAGCTGGTGCAGGCCTCACTTGTCAGTCAGTCAAGCTCTCCAGTGCCTCCACTTAGGAAAGAGAAGCCATGGAGGGTAACCTGTGACATGCTCCATGTGTGTCGTGTGTGTGTGTGTGTGTGTGTGTCTCCCTGACCCTGGAGCTTGCTGCTTCTCTGACAGGCAGGCTAGCCAGCAGCCACAGAGATCCTCCCCATTCTCCAAATGCTGCAGACACAGGTGCACATGGCTATCCTCTTTTAACATGGAGAGCCACACAGAGGCCCTGTGCATGAACAGCAAAAGTACTCACTGAACCACATCCCTAGACCCTCTTGCATGTTCTGGATCTTTCTGGCTCCTTTCCTGGGGAAATGGCTTAACCTATACAAGTGACACTGGGGAGTCATTCATGTTCAAGTTAGTCTTTGTCTCAGTGAGTGTGGGTAACTGATACCATGAGTGTTTTTACTCTACTCAGGTGAAGAATGGGAGGAACAGGAAGGACGCGGCTGAGGTAGAAGAAGGCAGGAGAAGCAGAGGAAGACTGGAAACCAAACTACAGATATCCCCACTCCACCTACAGAACTGCTTTTTCAAATTAGGCAAAAGAAAAGAGAGGCTGAAAAAACAAAACAAACCTATTTGCCTCACATAGGCTGCATGCTCTGGGAAATAAATAAATAAATAAGGCTGCTTTTCCTTAGGCTTCAATCTAAAGAATTCTGTAGCAGTGAGATTATATTTGGAATTACTACCTCAGAAGATTTTCAAATTTTCTTTAGCTTCAATGAAGCCAGAGAGTAATATTAATGTGAGAACTAAAGTTGGCCATTGTCTGTAGACTTCAGGAGACAGGAGCTGAGTACCAGGTGAGAGTCTCTAAAGCCACGCGCTCTTGCAGTCCTCTGGGCTCTGAGGAGGATCCCGCCTCTGCGTCCCTCTCTCGCCTTTGTTTCCCTTGGGAGCTCCTGTCTCCGTCTCCTTTTCCTTTCCTGTCCTTTCTCCTTCTCTCTCCTCTTCCCTTCCCTTACTGTTCATCAGAACCACACCCGTCTGACAATAAAATCCTTTTTACACAGAAACAGCTTCCAAGTGTCTCCTGTTATCTGCTGCCACCGTCTGCCACATTCCCTATGAGGCCTCTGCATCCATAGAAATCCGCTGCCAGATAACCGGGGAAATTCGGCACAAAACCCTAACGCCGGGATATTCTGTTCTGTCCCACAGTTCTGAAGGCACCTACTCCATTTCTCTGACTGGTTATTTCACAGGGTCCAAATGCTCATGAAACCCAACCATGCAAGAGCAAATAAAACAGCTAGGAAACCTCATGTGGTATGTACTTGAGGTAACTGCTCTTCTTCAGACATTAAAGTGGATTTTCCTCATGTCATGTTTGTGGGACTGCATCTCATTACTCTAGACTGGCCTTGAACTCCAGATCCTCTCCCCTTCACCTCCCAAGTGCTAGGCTGACCGGCATTGCCATCACACCCAGATGCTCCTCCTTGACAATATTCCAAACAAGAATTATTCGTGAGGGCTCCCAGGGAAACTTAAACAAAGCCCCCAGGTCCTGCAAGGCCAGGGGAAGGCGGGGCTCTTCCGAGTCCCTCCCTGCTACACCCTGAACTATCTCTCTGGTTTCTGGCAGAACTTTCACGTGGTCAAGCTTTTAAAAATCTACCACACAATCCAAAAGTCATCAGAATTGAGAATTAGCTGAAGAAAAGTTTTCTCTTAAAGAACAGAAAAGATAATAAAGAGCTCATACTAAGGAGGCCATAAATTCTTACCTTAATTAACATAAATTTCTGCATCGGTTCAACCCATTCTAATAGAACAATGCTAGTCTGAAGTGCCCCGCACAGGTATTTATGGCCTGTGTATGGATTTCTTACTGAAAAGACAAAAAAAAAAAAAAGAAATCAATCAACATTAGCTTTCTTAGTATATAAAATCCTTACAATAGTAGTTACATTCTCCCCCTTCCTTCCCTCAAAACATTTTAACAAAACCTCACAAGCAGGCTGTCCATTTGCCCTTAATTATACCGGGGTAACAAGAGACTGTCAGCTGACCACGCCCACGAGGAGGTGTCACGTGACAGTGAAGAAAGGGCCAACGTGAACTTGGCGAGAGGTTGTCAAATGACAGGATGTTCAGACTCAGGGGCTTCACAGGGGGTTCTGACAGTAATGTATGGAGGCTAAAATGCTTGGCTTCTAAAAAATAAAATATTTCCTTAAACTCCTTTTCTTTTTAATACTTCTATGGTCGTTAGAAACATTACAGGCACTAATCACATCTTATAATAAAACCTTACAAATAATAAAACTGAACTGCCGGGCTGAAAAGATGGCCCAGAGGTTAAGAGCACTGGCTGCTCTTCCAGAGGTTCTGAGTTCGATTCCTAGCATCCACATGGTGGCTCACAGCCATTTAAAATGTGATCTGGTGCCCTCTTTTGGTGTGCAGAATGAGAGACATTTTGGTGTCCAGAATGGAGGCAGAATGTTGTATACATAATAAATAATTAAATCTTTAAAAAAAAAATCTAAAACTGAACTGTCTCAGGTTTTTAAACTTTTCTTACATTTAAAATATAGCTAAATAAATGGAAATAAGGATTTTTCAAAAACTATATAAAGGACAAAATCCATTAGCTTTCCATAAGTTTGAAACAGTTAAAAGGTAGAAGCACTGAAGGGCAATACTACTAGCCAAAGCCAACAGAAAAGCCCAAATGGGAAACCAGGGACAAGAAAAATCTGGTCTCTTCCTCACACAGAGCCAAATCAGCGAGTGGATGGGTGCCCTGCCACTCAAGGCACCCTGTCCCACCAGCCTCTTCACCACCAGCTCAGCCCCAGCCCCAGCTCTAACTTGTGAACTTTCTGTCCGGCCTCCCTCAGCCTCTCACGTCTTCCTTGTTTGTCTCTCCACACTGCTCCTGTCTAGCCCAGCTTGTCCCTGTTAGTGTATAGTAAGAGTTCACATCCACATTAGTCATCACATGCCCAGTTCATCTGTTCATGGGAACCCACTCATCTCTCTATGACCTGCATCCCATCCGGCTAGACAAGTATTCAGCTCTTAGCAGGGAAGTGTTAGGACTCATGTTCCCCTCAGATTTACGTCTTTCTTCTGTAATATCCTCTCAGCTACTTAGTTAGTTGTGCTGAGGCACAGCCAGATGCATTCCTCTGCTGGCCTATGGTTAGCAGTTTTCCCAGAGACACAGCAGGGGAATGACAATGTCCTCACTTCCCGCTGACAACAGCAGTAACTTCAGGGAAGAGAACCATCGGGCTTTCTTGTTGTTCTGACCTGTAGTCAGAAAATGAGTTGTTGTAAGGGTGGGGAGCAAGTTAGTTCAGAAGAGTGTGCGCAGAGAAAGTAAAACCTCATCATGAACAAACGGTTCACAACTATAGGCATTAGAGAATGAAAGTAGCCGCACAGGGCACGTGACATACTCATTTCTGGTGACAGGGTCAGTCCATCATCTCAACAAAATGTTTGCTGAGCACCTGCTGTGTGGAAGGTGCTGTTTTTGTCTTTGTCTACACAGACATAGAAAGGCCAGGAACTCTCCTTTACTTAGGGGTGAGGGGGGTAAACTATGCCCTACAGAATGTGAGCATGACGGAGTTCCTTTATAAAGCAATAAAGCAGGGTCTACTTACCCACACAGCACTTCTGACACCACTTGGTTTCAGGGATTTTTGCTGATACAGCAAATTTCCTAAATTTGAATGGAGAAGAATATGTGATGTAAGCAGGAAAACTACATCGAAAAGACGCTGTTCCAGATCAGAGGGGAAAGCACGAGCTAAAAATTAGTTCCGGTGAGTCTACAGTAAAGTAAGAATATAGGGGGCCAAACAGGTCAATGGGTAAGGAAAGGTATTTGCTACCAAGGCTGATGACTGCAGTTTGACCCCTGGAACCATAATGGTTGAGGGTTGCCATCTAATCTCCCCATGCATGCTATGGTATATTCCCATTCATTCATTCTCTCTTTCTCTTTCTCTCTCTCTCTCCCTCTCTCTCTCTCTCTCACACACACAGAGTAAATAAATAAACATAAAAGGTTAAAATATATTGGATCCCTTTCTCAGGCTCTCTCATTAATTCTAAATAGATTAAACTCAAAATTTTAAGTTAAAACAACACCAAACTATGAAGTATTGTAAATACAGAAGACTATGACCTTAGGATTTTTAAAATGTAAGATCAATAAGCTACATCACTACACACACACAAAGCTGCAGTCTTCACGGCACATCCCTAGACCCCCTTGTTACAGATGGCATCAATGAGTTGCATTAGGAGCTCTGATTCACCAAAAAGTACCAGTGACAAAAATGAAAAGAAGCCAAAACCCAGAAAAGGGTATTTTCAGTACAAACACTGAATTAAGTGAGTCAAGAAGCTGTCTTGCTCAGTAATTAAGAGCATGCACTAGGACCTGAGTGCTAACCCCAACACCACGTCAGCTGGCTCACAACTGCCTGCAATTCCTGCTCCAGGGGGTCTGACACCCTCTTCTGGCCTCTGCAAGTACCTGCATTCAGATGCATTTACCCACACAGACACAGACACAGACACACACACACACACACACACACACACACACACACACACGTGCATAAGAATACATCTTAGAAAGAAAATTTTTAAAGCTAGCGTAGTCAGGAAGAAGGAAGACAGGACCTTCTCTTGCCTCACGATTCCAAACTCTACCAGGACTGGTAAATTCCAACATGCTCTCAGAGGTTCTACAAACATCTGACTCAAATGCAATGGGCAAAATCAATTTCCAACTATATCTTAAAACTGCAATTTTAAAAAACATATAGACGCTTTTATCTATCTTTAAAGATTTATTTCATTTTTAAAATTGTATGAGTTCAGGTGCCTATGGAAGCCACAAGAGGGCCTCAGATCCCCTGGAGCTAGAGTTACAGACAGGTGGTTGCGAACTACCTGATGAGAACTAAACTTGGATTCTCTGCAAGAGTACTATATGCTCTTAACACTCCACACCCGTCATCCCACCCCAGCCATCTCTCCAACCACCTACCCCTTAGAGATGGGGCCTTGTAGCCTAGGCTGATTTCCAACTCGTCATGTTCCTAAGACTAGCCTTTACCTCCTGATGCTGGGATGTCAAGCATGTGTTATGGTAAGAGATTCCTAGATAATGAAGGTATAAAAGGAAGGAAATATCTGTGAATATTTCTAATGCTGCAGATTAATTTTAACAAAATTCCTAAAGTAGTAAGTGATGTGGAATATCTTTCTGTATGCTGTGAATTATTGAATAAGGAAGAAATTGTTCCAGCCTATGGTGAGCCAGCTTATAGTCAGGCAAGAAATCTGAGCATAGATAAAGGGGAAGGAGGGTGGAGTCAGAGAGAGAGTCACAATCCAGCCACCCAAGAAGCAAGATGTAATGGAGCACAGGTAAGCCACAAGCCACATGGCAAGACAGATACTAGTAGAAACGGGTTAAGATGTGAGAGCTATGTAGCAATAGGCCTGAGCCATAAGCCAGACAGCATGTAATTAATATAAGACTTTGTGTGATTATTCGGGACTACTGGATCTCAGGGCGAGTCCAGGCCAGAAACTTTATACTACAAGTAAGTTAGGGATAAAATACAGAGTGAGGTTAAATCTTTCTATATGGAAAGTTCTTAAAGAAAGAGGCAGTATCTTATTCATGCACAGTGTCTCTCATCTGTACATGGAAGCACTTCATGTATAGCAAGTAAAAACTGGAAAAAGTAAACATAGTTAAAAACAAAGACCCAAGCAAAAAGCCCTCTAAAACATGGTCTATGCACAACATTTATGTAACAAAATTATACCTTTAAAATACTATTTTGTTTTCTGTGTGTAATACGTGTTTTGCCTGTGTGTGTGTTTGGGCACCACCATGTGCTGTGCTGGTATCTAAATAGGTCAGAAGAGGATGTTGGATCTAGGATTGGTGATGCCCTGGGTTCATGCATATGGTTGTGATTTTCCACGTGGTGCTGGGAAGTGAACGTGGGTCCTCTGCAAGTGCAGCCAATGCTCTTAACCACTGAGCAACGTTTAGCCCTCAGTCTTTATACTCCACAGGGGCAAGTTTTGTGGATATCTTAGATATACAGTTGGTAGTTGGTCTTTATGCCCACAGCACTTTGGATTATTAAGTTACAAGGTTGGATGGAAAGACACTCTAATAGGTATGTACACAAACAGCAGCACAAATGGTAGTTAAAAGAAACATCACATATATAGCTGTTACTACACTAACTGAAGCCCCAACTCACAATTCTAAACAATCATAAAAATATTCAGTTAAATTTGATATGTCTACTTTAAGATAGAAAAGCATAAGTTTTCAAATTTTTATTAGAAGGCTATTAAAAAAGAAGTTTATCAGGACTAGAGAAACAGTTCAGCTGTTAACGCACTTCCGGCTCATCCACAGGATCCAAATTCAGTTCCTAGCACCTGCCTTGGGCAGCTCACAAACTGCTTGTAAGTCTAGCTCCAGGGAATCCAATGCCTACACACACACACACACACACACACACACACACACACACACACACACACACATTCCACAAAATAAAAAAATAAATAATAAGGGCTGGAGAGATGGCTCAGGGGTTAAGAGCATTGACTGTTCTTCTGGAGGACCTGAGTTCGATTCCCAGCATCCACATGGCAGCTAATAACTGTCTATAATCCCCAGATCTGACACCCTTACACAGTTATACATGCAGGTAAAACACCAATTCACATAAAATAAAAATAAATATTAAAAACAAAAAAAAATAAAAGTCTTTAAAGGACATTTGTGCACAAAGGGGCAAACCATAGCCACACTGTGAATTCAGAAGTTAGCAACAGATATTGGAGGTACCTGACTGCTAAGGTTTTCACAGTGGCTTTACAGTGAACCTTGCAGAGAAGACTGGCTATAGTACAGTTTGACTTAATGACCGTTCACGTCAACAGACGAGGATGACTATTACAATAAAAATGAAGGCCCAGCATGATTAAAAATGCAGAAAGTACAAAAGCAAAACTCCTCACCTCCAATTATCTCTAAATGCAAAAAACATTAATTCAGTAAATCATTTTGATTTCCCAGGCTTAGAAACTGCACTTTGAAAACAATTCACTTTACCTAAGTTAACACAAACATGTTAAGAGCAAAGGCAGCATCTGTAATGTATGATTACTTGAAAAATTAGTTTTATTTTTGCAGAAAAAACAGAAACAAAAATTCAGGGAGAAAATGTTTGTGTAATTAGAAAGCACAAATTACAACAATTTTAGAACAAAAATATGATAAAGTAGCCCTTGTGAAAATACATTGCAATGCGATTTTTTAATGAAAAAAATTTCTATTAACCCAAACCTTCACCTTCTACAGAATAAGTATGCAAGCATGTGATCTCTAAGGGCAGAAACACAATGTGACAATTACCTTGGCAGTATTCTATCGGGAAGCTTGTGTGCGGGAATTGATACAGGTAACTTCTGCATCTGTCTTGCATAATCAAAAAGGCCTGGTAAATTATGGGAATAGAGCTGAGAAGCTTTACCTGTCAAGAAATAAGCACCACATAAGAGCAAGTAACAAGCACCAAGGACTGTTGAGATATGTCAAGGCGAGACTTACCAGATATTGACAGTAAGCAGTTGTTCATCACGTATAACCACGTACACCTGCGGGGGAACAGCTACCAACACACAAAGGTTACACAGTTTACACATGACATCCATTCACATATGTACATAGCATTATGAAGCTCAATGTCAAGAGGCCAGTTCCTTAGTATTTAAAATGCACACTTGCAAGTACATCAAAGGAAGCAAATTGCCAAAGTAATTAAGTTGGAACGCAGTATGATTCACTCATCACCCTGCAGGGAGGGACTACGTGATCCCAAAGAGAATAAAAACATTTTAAATAACATCCATTTCTTTCTTTTGATCCTTGGTTAAATGATTAAGTTTCTCCTGTGAACTATTCAAAATGTGCTTATTAATAAGTACATGCGCATATATAATACTGAAAAAATAAGGCAAAATAAGAGACACTGAAAACTAGGTTTGTACAGGAGAAAGGCTGCAAGGGATCATGATGAAAACTTGAAAATTACAAAGGCTGGGATAAGTGGACGTTGGGGAGAAACCTAGGAATCCATCTGTTGATGCATGCAGTGTGTGAGAACTGGGAAACAGCTCGGAAAGCCTGGTGATATTTGAGTATCGAGGCAAAGAGAAGTGAATCAGTATACTGTAAGGGCAGAAAATGGCTGGTTTCATGGAGATCCTTCATCAACAATCATGAACAGTCTGCATAGTGGCTGCTGGACCAGCAGCATCAGCATGACCTGGTCCTGTGTTAGAAATGTCAGTTCTGGGACCTCATTCACACCTATCAAAGCAGTTCTAAGTGGGCTAGACACTCTGTTGCTAATCAGCCCTGCTGGCAGCCTGTGATAGCCACTCATGTATGTAATTAGGTATCCTGACTTAATAGGCTTGTTGGCTGGGCTTGCTCTGGCAATTCCTACGGGTCTTTCCAAAGTGGATTGGGACGAGGGTAGAGAATGGGAAGAATGGAGAGATAATGTAATACAGCAAGGCTCTACGGACATCACCGCATTAGAGCACCAAGTCATAATAAAATGTAATAACAGAAGGGAGAAGCAAAGGAAAGCCTCATCAATATTATTTAAATAAACAAAACCAAGGGGAGGCTTGCATTTCTCTTACTTGGAAAGTGCATTCATGAAATACTCTATTCCTGCAACCAAACATTAAAAAATATGAACTATGTACCTGCAGCTAACTATGTCTTAAATCTCAATTTCTACACATTTTTCTACTTTATGCTTTTCATTAAAAAAACTGTAACCAAAGTATGAGCTTATTGGCTACACTGAGAACAAGAGGCAGAGAAAAGGCAATAACGTACTCCAGGCCATGCAGCAGGAGGCTGACTTTTATTTCATCAGTGTTGAGCTGAAGTGATTTTTACACAAATACACACTTAGAAGTACTACCTAAGTGCCAAACTTAGGACTATGTTTTCCAACTATTAACACAATCATATAGAAAGTGCTAGGATAAAACATAAAGGCCATTCACATTTTCAGCATGGGGTAACGGGCTGATATTTATACCTAGTTTTATTCAAGTTTTGGGCTTAATTTTAGATTTGTTTTTTAACCACCTTTAAAAAAATCTAAACGTTTTTCAGATAATCAATGCTTGCTTTAGTAAGTTCTGGTCTGGGTAAAATAATCAGTTTAATGAAAGAACCTAACGGTTAAGAAAGGCAGGTTCAATATTTTGCCTAGATTCATATTTTGTTGATGACTATGTGGCATCAGTAAACTTATTTTAATTTTAGTGTTTGTAACCCCCCCCACACACACACCCCTAGATAAAGTTTCTCTGTGTAGCCCCTGGCTGTCCTGGAACTTGACCTGTAGACCAGAATGGCTTTGAACTCAGAGATCTGCCTGCCTCTGCCTCCTGAGTGCTGAGATTAAAGGGGTGCATCGCTGCCCAGATGGCTCAGTGGAGCGCTGGCTGCTCTTGTGGAGAACCTGGCCTTGACTCTCAGCTCTCACATGGCAGCTCACAACCATCTATAACTGCAGCTTTAGGAGATCCAACATTCTTTTGTTGCCTCTGTAGGTCCCAGGCACACACATGGTACACAGATAGACATGCAGGCCAAGACACCTACACTCAAAACTTTTTTAAAAAATTAAAAAGGTTGAGGAGGGCTGGGGTATAATAGCTCAGTGGTTGAACCCTTGCCTAGGATGTGCAAACCTTTGAGAGCTTGGGGCTAGCACCTCAAAAAAGGAAAAAAAAATGTTGAGAAAAGATGTCAATGTTTAGTTTTGATAGCTTTTTATTATTTACAGATTTTTCTCCTGTTTTCTCTGCAATGAATTTGTATTACTAAAGGAGAATCAATTGTCCATCCCTCAGGCACTCAGAATCTGCTGTGAGGCTGATGTTTTCCTCATCCCCCCACCCTCAACCTGTACTGTCACGTGCAGTTCTGACAGAGACCTCTCCTGGGCCTACATATGCACACTGACACTTGATGTGGTCAATCCTAACTCAAGGGGCAATGCAGTGGGGAGTTAAGGATGTGAACTGTAGCCCAGGCTAGCCATGGGAGGTCTGTGGGTGCTCTTGAGCACTGAGCCATCTCTCCCCCTCTCTGCCCAGACTTAGCACGGTTTCACCGTCTCCCACTAGATCACAGACATTTCAGAGCACAGCATGAGCTGGGCACCCAAAGCTCTGTGCTGGATGGTTCCTGTTCATCCCTCCTCTCAGAGCTGCACCACTTCACAGCTCCACCTGTTTGCCACGTATGGCCCACCCAGACACACGGCTTCCTCCTCTTACAGGAGGACTGGGGACATTCACCTCTGTGGCCTCTATCTTGTGCCCACTCCTAGAGTGATGTCAAAGTGAGAGACTGGACTCTAGAAGTTAGAATCCAGCCCGGGGTTCTGACTTCAGCATGTGGCCAAAAGATGCTCCTTGAATGTTTTATGAATTAAACACATACCAAATTATAACTGAGACTTATTTCTAATGTCTACTTAACTAACAAGGTAAAAATACAGAAGATAGCCTACCTGTTCCATTGACGTTTCATGAAGTTCATTGAGATTAAGGGTATAAATGCCCTCTTCAGCACCAAATATCAAGTACTGATCTAAAAGAATAGAGATACTTCATTAGCTGATTTCAATAAACAAGAGACTTTAAAAGGTTTATGCTATCTAAAATTCAGTAAATATGTGTTACCTCTGAAAAAGACTACAATTTTAAAAGTTTTAACACAAAGAAGAAATTAGATACTCATCAACTAAGTTATATATAAATGTTAGTCTCAGAACAGTGAGGAAAACACTGCATGAGGGAGACATGAAGAGTGGCCTGTTGGACTTGTCACTCACCAGAGGGTGTGACTGACTGGCACAGTCTGCAGCTACTGTTTCTAAAGTTCCCTAAAGAGAGGATCATTTGCAAACAGAGTGAAAACCAAGAACTAGTCAGACTGAGAACTACTTTTACAGACGTGGTAGTTGGATATGAAAGTCCCCACAGCTCACAGATTTGAATGCTCCATCACTAGAGAGGGGGATTGTCTGAAAGGATTGCAAGGATTAGGAGGAAGCACGTCACTGGGGAGGTGGACTGAGGTTTCAAAGCCCATGCCAGGTTCTCCTTGGCCCTCGGATCAGGAAGTAGCTTTCAGCTACTGCTCCATTGCCAAGCATGCTGCCATGTTCCCACCATGCTGCTGATAAACTAAGCCTCTGAGACCATTATCAAGTCCCCAATTAAGTGCGTTCTCTTATAAGAGTGGCTGTCTCTTCACAGCAATAGAATGCTGACTAAGACAGCAGACTACTCTTTCTTTTTGGCTATCACTGTAAGCCCTAACATAAAAACACAGGATCTGAGACTGGGAAGGCAGAGGAAACAAAACAAAATGCAATGGTGCTGAGGCTGCAGCTTCAGGGTAGAAAGAGTGCTTGTTTAGTATGGGCAAGGCCCTGGGTTTGATCCAGCATCACACAAACTGGACACAGTGGGACAGGTATATAATCACTACTTTGGGAGGTGGAGACCAGCGGACTGGAAGTTCATGGTTATCACTGACTGGTCTAAAAACAAACCAAACCCACCAAACCCAACCCATGTTCTGATCATTGCTTGTTAAAAAAATAACTAAAACCTGCGTGGTTCTCAACCTTCCTAATGCTTTGACTCTTGAATACAGTTCCTTGTGTTGTGCTGACCTCCAACCATAAAATTAGTTTGTTACTATTTAACTGTAATTTTGCTACTGTTACAAATCATAATGTAAATATCTGATATGCGGTCTCCAAAGGTGTCGTGACCCACAGGTTGAGAACTGCTGTTTTAGAAGAGAAACTTAGCCAACATCCTATCTAATTGTTTTAAAGATATTAAAAGGAATACATTATGATCTTCTCCAGACTGAGTGGAAGTATTCTAATAGCCTACAGCACATGAGAACCCCTACACTATGCATCCTTTAGGATTGGTGCTGGCAGAAGATCTCTGGTCAGACAGCAGTGGGTTTACACCCAAGTGCTCTGGCATCAACTGCCTGTCAAATGAAAACACTCATCTTGGATCTGTAGAAGAATACAAACATATTCATCCTCTTACATATGTTCATGTAAGAATGTTCACAGGTGACTCTATGGCTGTTGGAGTGCTTGTATGCAGAAAGAATCCACATCCCTAACTGAGATTCTGATCATTCTGAACACGACTCCCTCTAAGACAGTCACTGGGCTCCAGGTATTTCGTGTCTAAGTCACTTCAGTGGTGGCTCTGTGAAAAATAATACCCTGGGCAGGAGAGGAAGAGACATTTCTGCAGGAATGGCCTGATGCTGTGACTGCCAAGCAACTCCAGTGAGCTACCTGCTACCTCAGACCACCACACCAGTACAGACAAATCTATTTACCTTAAATCTATAGAAACAGTCAAAACTCTTAGAGAAAGACATCTAGAAAGTGAGTCAAATGAAACTCATTCAGAGCTCTGCTGAAGGACAGTTAGAAACTAAAGAAACTGTGCACTACCTCTTGTGTCTGGGTTTATCCAGGATGTGGCACAGTGGATTTTCAAGGGACAGCCATTAAAAACCTTTGAGAAACACGCTCCCATCTGGAAAAAAAGGAATCAACATGACAGTGACAAACAATGGTCCCAACAGCACAAGAAGGCATAACTATTTCTTCAAATATTTATTTATTTACTTAATGTGCACTGGTGTTTTGCCTATATATACTCTGTGTGCAACAGTCTGTTCCTCTGGAACTGGATTTATAGACAGTTGTGAGCTGCCATGAGGTTGCTGGGAATTGAACCCAGGTCCTCTGGAAGAGCAGCCAGTGCTCTTAACCACCAAGCCATCTCTCCAGCCCCCACTATTTTGTTTTAATATGAGAAAATAAAATTAATATCAGTATCCAATTTACAGAAATAAATGTATCAGTTCAGTAACCCATCTGACTTTTGAAAGAGTGAATCACTTTTTCTAGACACCCACAACAAACTCTTTAAGAAACATTTTAAAAATAAGATTTATTTATTTATTTTTTATGTAGATGAGTGCTCTATTGGCATGTACATCTTTATTCCAGAACAGGGGGTCAGATCCCACTATAGATGGTTGTGAACCACTATGTGGTGTGGGAATTGAACTCAGAATCTCTGGAAAAGCAGCCTCTGCACCCAACTGCTAAGCCATCTCTCCAGCCCCCAAACTCCTAGTATAATTTTGCTGTAGAAAAAAAAACCCTCATATTTTTATTTCTTTTTATCATTTCACAATAAACAAATCAGCACAATAATCAATTCTGTGTAATAATTTGCCAGTAAGAATCAGACTCTCCTATCAAAACAATGTAACATTCTTAGGTAAGAAAATAAGAATCTCTACAAAGACAATGTTCTTGGCTGGTTTCTTCTAAAAAATGTCATCATTGAAGCTGGATGTGGTGGTGCACACCTTTAATCCCAGCACTTTGTGAGTTGAGCCCAGCCTGGTCTACACAGTGAGTCCCAGGACAGTAAGGGCTATACAGAGAAGCCTCGCCTCAAAAAACGAAAAAGGTCATCACTGAATTTCATACTGAAAACTAAGATGCAGTGTTGATTTAAATCCATACACATGCCCCAAACTCAAGATATACAGACTCATTAAAAGGATCAATCTGAGCACAGGCAGGACGGCTCAGCAAGCAGAGGCACTGGCCTCCAAGCCTGCCCTGAGTGTGATCCCGAGATCCTAATGGTGGAAGAGAAAACTCTCCCTGACTTGTCCTCTGACTTCCACATCCGTGCTATGATAGAGGCATACATGTACATATGACACACACACACATACACACACACAGACATACAGGCACACACACATGTAAAATTTTCTTTTTTAAATGAAAAAAAAAAAAACAACAACCCTGAGTGTGATTGTGATGGCTCCTGCTTATAACGTTAGTGCTGGGGGTGGGGGCAGGCAGACACAACCAAAGCAACCTGAAACAATCCCCACTGTATTTAGTTTGAAAAATCAATTATTTGATACTCGGTACTTACATGAACTTTAGGTGTTGGGGGAAGACCATTACTAATTGGCTTCTAGAAAAGAAACATGTGTTTATATTTATATATATATTTTTGCTGCTACTTGGGCAAGACAATACTGTCTTTGGATGAATAAAATATACAAGTATAATATCATCATCTTTAATTTTCCTATCTCCTTTCTGATGTTCTCTGCTGCTCCCCAGACCAGCTTGGTGCACATCCTTTCTCTAGGTAACTGTATATCTGTATACATATAATAGCTTTCCAGGGCAGTGTTTGGTTCTGCGGTGCTGGCCATCAGACTCAGGACCTCTCACATGGCAGGAACTCTACCAACAAAGACTAGAGTTTAAAGAGTCAGTTCTCATCAGAGGGATGAGAACCAATCACAGCAGCAAGAGCTAGACCAGCACTTCTCAACCTGTAGGCAGTGATCTCTTTGAGGGTCAAATGACCCTTTCACAGGGGTCACCTAAGACCATCAGAAAACACAGATATTTACATTATGGTTTGTAATGGTAGCAAAACTACAGTTATGAAGTAGCAACAAAAGTAATTTTATGGATGGGGTCACCATATGAGGAACTGTATTAAAGGGTCTTGGCATTAGGAAGGATGAACCACTGGGTTAGACTTACACAAAGATCATGATTTATTCTGTGCTAAATAAAAATGGATCTAACTTTAAACAAGGTTATGTCAATTTACCTTTACAAAGGTACCTTTCTGATTTTAATACAATGCTGTCATAATAATCAATAGACTAAAATATCGATGTAGTAATTATGGAACACACCATTGCTATGGTATCAGTCCTTGTAAGTGTGACACTTGTCATACAGTGAGAAAGGACACACGTGTGAGTGGACACACGTCAGCACTTACGGGTACGTCCTTCTTCTCTTTCCTGGAAAGGTCGGTGCCTCTATGCTCATTCTGTTGCTGATATAAGGACCCATCTCGTTCACCATTTAGCTGGAAGGAACTCACTCCATTTCCTTCAATAAGACATGTTTAGATATATTGTGAAAGAACTATTTTTTACTCAAAGATTTCATTAAGACCGTTATTAAATTGGAGAGTTTCATTCTGCACTGGAGTTCTCTCACTCAGAGCTCTCGTCCCTGGAGTATTATATATGTTCTTCCAATTAAACCTCTTTTTGGCATTTCAGGTAAACTTAAATTCTGCTCATACCTGAGTGTTTATTTTAGTTAAAAAGAGAAAAGCAGTAAATTCATAATTACTTTCAAGAAATAAACAATTCATATTACATATAGTTGACAAAAAAATGGTAATAGCTCTTTTAAAAAATTCCTCTGGACAAAAGAGGAAATTTTATAGTGATGAAACAATACCTTCTAGTCCTAACTTATTTATTTATTATGTATACAGTATACAGAAGAGGGCACCAGATGTCATCATAGATGGCTGTAAGCCACCATGCGGCTGCTGGGAATTAAACTCAGAACCTCTGGAAGAACAGTCAGTGTTCTTAACCTTTGAGCCATCTATCTCTCCAGCCCCTAGTCCTAATTTATAAACAATACCTATAAGTACCAATCGTTTTTCTTAAAGTAATTAAGTAAAATTGAGGAGTCAAAGAAAAACACCTTCATCTTTCCTAAGATGCTTCCTTGTTTGTTCAAAGCTTGACTCTGACTTAGATGATGTAGGTAATGATGAAAGACTGAGTGGTCTCAAAAGGCGGGAATGGTAATGAGTGGGACTGTGGAGATGGCTCAGTAGCTAAGAGCACCTGCTGGTGCTGCAGAGGAACAGGTTCACAGCTCAGCACCTGTGTGGTGCCTCACAACTGTCTTAACTCCAAGTTCCCAGGACCCAACACCCTCTTCTGGCTTCTACTGTCACCGGCATGCATGTGAAGCACATACACACTGTAGGCAAACACCCACACACATGAACATAACCAACAATCGGGGTCAATGTCCCAGGCTGGTGCTGACAGTACTTTGTTCGAGGACGCAAAGGGCAAACGTGGAACAGCCACTGCTCTTGCTATCTCCCCACAAGGGAATTCCAGCCATCTCTTGGGCACTTCCTTCATTTCTTATAGAACAAACTGGCCTTTGGCCTCCCCTCACCTAAAGCAGCAGGCTTCTGTGGGGGTAATCTGGGAGGAGGTGGTCTAGGTGGAACATGGGATGGCTTTGCTGGACTCCCTGATGAGGGACATCGCTTGATTGTTCCTTGATTACCATCGTCAGCAGAATGTGTGTCCTGAGGTATGAAGATGGATTTAGGCTGAAATAACACAGAAAAGGAAACCAGTGATTAAATATGAGATTACTTTGCTGAAGTAAATATTACTACATATCAGAGACTTTCAAGCTGTGTTCACCAGAGAAGTGTCAAGAGTATTTAAGATTCAGGCTATCGTATTACTTAAAATTATACTAAAATGTACATGAAGCGAGCTGAGTTTTGCAGCTCTCGGGGGAGGGATATGAACTGCTTTCTATTCCCTTCTATGAGCATCTCATAAGCCTTCCTAAGCTAGGATATTCTTGTCTTTCCAATTAGACTCAATTTAACTGCATCTTTTTTAGGTACTGAAGCTGATCAATACTTGTCAGGTTAATCTAAACTGTCCCTTGCTTGGACAACTCAGCATATTTCTATTAAAGTGTAATCTTCCAGATTAGCAACAACAGAAGACAGCAATTAAAATGCTCATATACTGGAGAAGACCAGCACAGTAACACAGGATGCCTGAGAAATTTCTTGTGAAGACAGTGGTTTGTAGAATTGATTAATTCTTCCACATGTGTCCTTACGTGGAAGTAATCTCCATAAGCAGGTGCAGCACTGTTTAGCCCTGAGAACTGAGATTGTGGGGCTGAAGAGATGGCTCAGCAGTTAAGAACACTGACTGTTCTTCCAGAGGACCTGAGTTAGGTTCCCAGCACCCACATGGCAGCTCACAACTGTCTGTAGTTCCAGTTCCCAGTTCCAGGCAAACACCAAGACAAATAAAATAAAGTTTAAAAAAAATAAATAAATAAATTCCAAAAAAAAAAAAAAGAGAACTGAGATTGTTCTCAGTCATACAATGAAAACAGATCACTGTTAGAAGCCAAGACTGAGGGGCTGGAGAGATGGCTCAGCAGTTAAGAGCACCGGCTGCTCTTCCAGAGGACCCGGGTTCGATTCCCAGCACCCACATGGCAGCTAACAACTGTCTGTAGTTCCAGTTCCAGGCAAACACCAAGGCAAATAAATAAATAAAGTTTTTTTTTTTTTTTTTTTTTTTAAAAAAAGAAGCCAAGACTGATAAGGTTCCATGTCAAACTACAACACAACATACTTTTGAGACTTCAACTTGCTCCACATATAAACCTATAAAATAAATGTACCACAATGCCATTTATAACCTCTCATTTTATCCTTTAACAAGTCTGTAAAAAGTGTTGTATGCATGTATGAAATTAAACAAACCCTGTATACTGGGATTACTTCATTATCTGAATGCCTAATATGTATGAGGGCCCCCAGTTTAATCTCCAGCAGAGCCAGGAAAAGGGAGGGTTTGTCATTACACTGTTTCCAAAGCTGCTGTCCTATTTCTGCATTTGTAATTTACAATTATTTTCTGAAAATTTAACGTCTGTGACTGTAGTTTATCCTTTGTCTAGTCTCAGCAATCAAGTAATGGTAGGTTATAGATTTTAAGAAAAAAAAAATCTTATGAAAATGTAAGATTTCTAGTAAGGTGGAAATAATACCAAACTAGAAATTATTTTAAAGTATAAATATTTAAAATATATTATTTAAATAACTATTTAATTATTATTTTTAAAAAGAGGAAAGTAAAATTATGTTATTAGATAAAAATCAGCAACCCCTAGTTTTTCTTTGTGGATGGAAACGCAAGCAAGCCACAGTAAGGAAGACAGCAGGTGCTATGGTGGAGCGCAGAGGGCAGGGTTCAGGGTGGAGTGAGGCTCACTACCTTTGGTGGCAGAGGTGGTGGCACTTTGGCTTTCATAGTTGAACTAAAAACACAGAAAATATAGAGTCAGAACTCTGCATTTGATAAATGAGTTATTAAACACCATTATTTTTCGAAGATACAGAAGAAGAACATTCAGAGACAAATATTTTCTGGGTTCATGAAATTTTTTCTAAATAGTTTGTAAAATGTTCAAATTCTATTAAATGAAGCATTCAGAAGTAAGTAGGTAGATGTGCATCTTCTTGGTTTCAAATGTTACAAGGAATCCAAAGTGGAAAGGCAGCCACATTCTAATTTATTTCAATGAAAAGATAAATAAGATCTGAATGAGGCCTAGGGAGACAGTCAGAGTATAAAATATAGCATACAGTATGCCTTGCTTTCTCTCCTGCTGTGGTGAGAAAATTCTGACAAAGGGCTTATTCCAGCTACAGCTCAGGTGTGTGGTCCATCACAGCAGAGAGTCAAGGCAGCATGAACCACCTCAGAATTCAGTCAGTGCTCAGGGTTCTCTGACCTGGAAATAGCCCCACCCACAGTTAAAAGCGATCTTTTCACATCAATCAGTCCAATCAAGACAACCCTTCTCCCCCCAGGAATACCCAAAGGTCTGCTGACAGGCAGTTCTGGATTTGTTCAATTCTATGTCTTCAATTGGTGTTATACACTGACTTTTATCTCCTGAAATTCTCAATGTGATTCACATAAAGATATGGCTTTAAGAGGTCACTAAAGTTAAATGAAGCTATAGGCTTGATGGGCATAAGAATATGGAGAAGACTGCTCTTTGCCCCACCACCCACACACATCAGGGAAAGGCTATGTGAATACACACAGACGCAGGCCATTCATATGGGGTTGGTAGGTGCACAACTAGATGGAGAAAACCATCAGAGACCAAATACAGCAGCAGCTAGATCCTCAACTTCCAGGTCTCCAGAGCCGGGAGAATTACATTCCTGTCTAACCCAGCCAGTATAGCATTTTTGTTTTCCCAAGTGAAGCTGATTAACCCAAGTGCAACAATAGAAAAACAATAGCACAGAGACTGGTACAAGCCTGTGTGTTGCTCATATCAAATTATCATTAATAGTTAGCGGGGAGAGCTATGAGAGGTCAAATCACAGAACTTACTGTTTCGAATCATCACCTTCCCCTTCATCATCTTCTAAGTGAGCCACATGACCTCTACAGAGAACACACAGCATCGTTAGCTACAGAGAGAACGGGGAGCTGACCTCCCGCGGGGCAGGACTTATGGTTGCATCTTTGGAGGACAGACTGACAACTGAAACTAACAAACCACGCGCGACAGAGGAAAACAACTCAGCTCACTATGACATAAAGGAAGCCCTTCAAGCTCAATTAAAAGTTGTAATTACCGCTGATGCAATTCTTCTTCAACAGACTTTAGAAGACTCCTTAAAAGACACAAACGAGAAGGAGTGTGGGTAAAATGGCATCAACTATGTTCCTTTATTACTTATGTTCACCCGTAAGTTTCCTGAATACATTTGCCACACTGATCAGTCTGTGCCACAAAGCTTATGTTTTAATAAGATATCTCTATTTTTGGTTGCTAATATCTTAAAAACGTATCCTACATGAGCACATATAAAAAAATTCTAATACTGACTGAAGATTGCTGATTCAAACAAGAGATAACTCAGTATGAAATGCCACAACAAAACTGATAAAACAACTGTAAGGTCAGAGCCAGGGATGTCCAGGACTCAGACTCTACCTACAATATTCCACTAGACACCAGACATTATATTTTCTCTTTTGTAAGATAAGGAGGGTAACACACTTTGGCAGACTCATGCTCCCAGGCAATCCTGCAGTATGGAACTTAGCATGTTGGCTTTCTGCAGAAGCATGCATGCATGTGCTGTGAACACATGAACGAAGCAGCGGTCTGCTTTCACAGAGGGCATTGTCACCAGAGGACTATTCTCTGATGGTGTACAGGCAAACACATTTACACTTTTGCGAGACTAAGGCTGTGTCAGACCAGCTCTAAGGGTTTTAGTATTAGGACCGATGTTTTTAAAAAAATTTAAATTTTCAAGAAGGTGCGAGGAATTGGGGTGTTCCTGAACATGGGTAATCCAGGAAGCACAGCCTTCTCCAGGCTGCTGCAGTTACTCGGAGAGATGTATTCGCCCTAGCCCTTGTAAGTAGTTCCTCTGTGTTCCTAGAATCACCACACCATGAAAGCCAGAAGGCATGGTTAGCTGTCTGCTGTGGACAACAAGCAGAACCGTCTGACCCATCAAGTACTTTAAGTAGGCTAGCCTGATAAGTTTTCAAAATGTCTGATAAGTTTTCTGTGGCACACGACACAGAAAAACAATAAACCAATTCCAAGTACTACCATCCCTAGAAAGAAAAACTGAGGTGTGGTAGTTCATTATTCTAACTGTGAAGCTCTCCCAGGACCAGCTCTAAGCAACAGGGGCTCTGGCTCAAGGCAGTGCGGCAGAGGGGGGCAAAGCTGGCTTGAAGCTGAATCCCTGTGGCCTTGGATAAGTTACTTTAATTTGAGTGGATATGCTTCAGTTCCTTTTATATAAAATGGAAATTACACTAGTACAGAAAGTATTTGAAGCAGCAACAGTTGGATGCAGAAAAGCACTTCACACCGTGTTCTCAAGGGGTACCTTTGGGAAGCACTTGCACAGATTAGATTCTGGAGAAACTTGTCTCCTACAGGAGGGTCTACAAGGTCTTTCTGTCGGCAGAATACAGAACCTTTTTTTGCTCTTCTTTCTGCTGCTGCTTAGAAACTACTCGGATATGTGACATAACAGATTAAATGAAGTAGAAGGCATGAAAACTCAACTATCTTCCAGTACTGACACACATATATATGTGTCATATAAATACATATATATATATACATATATATGTACACACTTATATATGTGTGTGTGTATATGTGTATGTGTGTATGTGTATACATATATGGAAAACCAATGCCATTTCCTTACTATTATTACTTTGTCAGAGGAAAACAGCTCTTTTCCTAAGCATGCTGCTGTGGCTGGCCCAGCAGTGTGTGGGCTGTACAGGTGTGGCTGTCCTTACTTGCTCCAGTCCCATGAGAACCATGGTATCAATGACAGGAAGGAGTGAAGAGGCAATTGAGCTGGTCCTTTAGGGGGAGGGCTTAAAACTGTACAAAACATGCATTTTATTAAAATTGTGTAGTGGAAAGCAGGCAATATGACCTTGACCTAAAGGCATGGCTTTTGGGTCTACTGTATGGGGTGTGGGTAGGTCAGTTTAAGACAAGTGCACCATGTTATTATAAAGTAACTAAATACATATTTTTGGAAAATCCTTTAATTTTTCATACTAAAATGCTACACTGGCAACAGAAAGTCCTCAGCATGGTGGTGCTGCAAAGGGCCCTAGACCACAGATAAGTGACGTAGTCTCCCCACGGTAAGCCTGGTCTCTCTGAGCAATGTGGGCTTTCATACCATCCCAGAAGATAGAAGGCAGCACGGCATCAAATGTCTGCAGTCCTATTGCTAGCCTGGGCTGTATAAGTAAACAGGCAGCCAGAAGCAAACAAGTAAAAACACCTTTTCTGAGCATGTGGCAATATTTGTTTTAAAGGCATTAGGATTTGAAAATAATTATGAAGACAGTCTATATAAAGTTTTGCTTTCTCTTACCACAGCCAATGGGATTCACATAGTATTCTAGCTTTGTGTGTGTGTGTGTGTGTGTGTGTGTGTGTGTGTGGCAAGTATTCTGTAGTCTAGGTTGGCTTCAAACTTGCTATGTGGTGCAGCAAACCAATTTCTGGTTCTGTGTGTGCGGTGCTGGGCATGCACTGAGGGCTCTGTGTAGGCCAGGAGGCCCTCACTCCACCGACAGAGGTGTACCCTAAGCTCACAGGAAGTTCTCTGACAACAGTCCTTCTGGTCATTTACTCTCAAGGCCCTCACTAGGGATTAAGAGGGTCTGCTGCCAAGTCACAAAAGTCACATAAAGGACATGCTTTACATAGAGAAAGTGAGATACAGCTCCATTTGCCGAGGGACCCACTGCAGCACCTACAGCTGAGAGCGCTGGAGAACATGTACGTGATCCTGAGTTATTTACCACCAGCCTCTGTGCTGCTCAAGAACAAAGCACTTGAACTTGGTTATTAAGGGATTGTTGCTAACAGAACTGAATTACTATTGAAATGAACAATTTGATAAAACATCTAAACTGGAGCAATGTACGCGCACATCTGAGTGGAAAGGCAGGGAACTGAGGTGGGAAGTCTGAAGCTGCCGTCAAGCATTCAGCACATCTGCGTTAGCCAAGGGGTCATGCACACGTCACCAGTCTTACACAGTTGCCAGGCTGACTCAAAACAACCTGTGTATGCACTTCCCTGACTGTAGTTAAAAGCAAGAAACTCAGTATTTCTCTAACCCTGAAGAACAGTTTTATCTACTTTCTTACGTAACTGACAATTACTCAGTAGCTACTTACACACAAAGACAGTAAGTGCCTACTAAACCCTATGGGCACTAAACAGTTCATCATGGTTAGTTATTTCTCTCTTAGCAAAGACAATCCTCACTTTACCAGAGACGATGCTAGTCAGGTGCTCACGGAAAGAGCCAGTGCAGACTGGGCTTGGCATTGGCTACTAGAGTAGTCTGCTGGGGGTCTAGGATTAGACCCACACTTTACTGCTATCCAGAGACAGTTCTCTTTACAACTCTGTTCTACTATACAAGCAAAACCAGGCATAGTTTGGTTTTCTTTTTAAAAAATAACTGATTTAGTTTTTTTAAAAAAAAAAAGCTCAGAAGAACTAACCCCAGTTATTCCAGAATTCAAAGGAAAGCATGTCAGCTGGGTTGAAGTTAAAGTCCGTGTCTTCTGTTACAGACAGCAAAGCCCCTGTAACAAACCCAGCTCAACAACTCCTGAGGGATGTGGACTAGGCAGAAACCCCAGGTGGACTCATCTACCTTGGCCTTCGGATAAAGCAGGAGAGCCTGACTGTTACAGCAGATGTATCAATACAGTCAGAGAAGTGCTGCAGCATGCTTGTGTCACATGTACGTATGCACCTACACACCAAACACAGCTAGAGCTAAGACTTTCAGCCAACCTACCTTGCCAGTGACTCATTATATAGAATACAGTTCCTTAAGCAGGGATCCAATTCATTAAAAAATGAAGGGTGGGTAACATTTTAATAAGGGTTATTAACATTTAATAAGGGTTAATTATGGGCAACATAATAAGGGTTATTAACATTTTACCTAGCCAAAGTAGCTATACACACTTAAATGAAAGGGTAAGTGACATATAGTCACCAAACTATTCAGCCTTTTTTTTTTTAATTTATTCACTCATTATTAAGTATACAGTATATAGAAGAGGGCACCAGACGCCATCATAGATAGCCGTGAGCCACCATGTGGCCACTGGGAACCAAACTCAGGACCTTGGGAAGAACAGTCAATGCTCCCAACCCCTGAGTCATCTCTCCAGCCCCTATTCAGCCTCTTTAGGTTCATGAAAATTTGGTTGTAATTTGGTTGTACCAAGTCCTTAAAGCCAATGACATCATCATTAGAAAAAAGATGTGATTAACTTTCTAAATTCACTATCCCATAATGACATACAACCAATTCTTTGCTATCTACTAAAACCAGGACAACATATACACAGCAATTACTCTTTAGGTAAAACTGCATTTTCTACCAAGGAAATTTTAGATTTATCTTTCAGTTTGAGAAGGATGGAGGCCACTGGATGGTACACATCATTAATCCAGTGTGCAGAAGACAGAGGCAGGAAGATCTCTGCAAGTCTGAGGCCAGCCAGGGCTGCACAGTGAGACCTCATCTCAAAATATATGCAATAATAAACAACCAAAAGATAGAAGACAGAGGCTAATAATGACAAATTCCTAATACCTTATATTTAATTAGTATTTCCATTAAACAAATAGCATACTTTTATAGCTTTTCATTCAAAGCCTTTTCTCTGTGCTAGAAAGTGTACTGATGTGCAAAAAAATGAAGTGATCAGATTATAGAGAAAGTAGGAAGATATGATTTTCAGTACTATCTGTTAAACTAGGATCTGTTATTAAACATTATTTCTTAACTAGTTAACTTAAAGTGTGAGAACAGATGTCTCAGCTTCTAATGTGGTCAAGATTGTATTTATCCCCAGGATACTTCGGTAATTTAAATACTCCCTTACAAATTGGCTTATAGAATAAAAATTCATATATGAAATCAGAAAATCAGAAGGTAGGAAGGGCAGTCTTGACCCTGGTTTCTACACTCTGGCATATGATGAACTTAATGGCCTAATTAAACAATGCCTTCAGCACCTAGACAGTGCCCAGTACAGAGCAGGCAGCACTAGCTGTTAAAATTTAGGAGTTCATATCTATTTTTATTACTAGTATTCTTTACGACTATCACAGCTAAACTTAAGATGAGGATTTCTAAGTATGTGAATACTTCAGATGTTTAAAGTGGACAGCACATCCGAGTGATGTACCATTAAGTTTTGTAGGTTAATTTTAGAGAGAAATCAACTGCTGAAATGCGGCTTTATCACAGCAGGAGTATGCTATATAACAAGACAGATCTGCAGATTAGGTTAACAGGAAGCATTTGAGCTGTTCCTCCCAGATGACAATTACTGACTATACATGGCTAGCAGACAGACTATGGAAAAATCAAGGGCACACTGCACAACATCTACCAGTTCAACATAATTTACTACCATAAAAATTAAATATAACATTAAAGACAATTACTTTGAATTTAAATTTTAAAAGAACTTACTTGTTTCCACCTAAAAAGTAACCACTTTGGTGTCCTTGTCCATACTCAAACTGTAGATCCTGATGGCATTAAGCAGAGCATTTAGCATAGTGTTATAACAATCACTATACACTAATACATACTACTTTAAAAAGAAAAGTCCCAGCCCCTAAATAAATCTGTATTGCTATGTACTCTTAAAAAGAAGGCATGATGGCACTTTCAACAATACAAGATATAAGTGTCTGTAGTCCTGATTTTTATTATTTAAGTATTTTTCTGGAAATTTTTCCAAATGTTATTATAATTAGTATTTGTAAAAATCAGCTTGTAGAAAGAAAAAAGCTCAAATAAAGTGTTATTAAGCTACAATGAAGCAAAAAAGAACAGAGAATAAGCAACAAAAATCATCTTGGTTTGGCTTTGGATGTGGCATCTGGAATGACCGTGTATATATATACACATTCACATATTTCTAGTGATGCTTCATGCAGGTGATTAATGTTTTACAGACATTAAGCTGGGCACTACTGCAGAAGTGAGGTATGCATGTGAACTTGTACTGGAAACTGGAGGTTTAGGAAGATTTTAAAGTTAAAACAGCAAACTTTAAAATGAATACAGAGAGCTCCTTGCCTACTTAAGCATTTGACTGAATACTGTAGGTACAGAGAGCTAAGAAATAAAACCCAGAAGAATAAGCACTAAAAGGACTCCACTAAAATACCTTCTTGAGAAAAAAATGTACCATCCAACAGTCACAGCAAGAACCAAGCTGCCACTTTTTAAAAAAAAAAAAAAAAAAAAAAAAAGAAGTCTCTGTACTCCAATCACTGTCATAAAAAAAACTTCTTTCAAGGTGACATCAGATATGTGAATGGGGCTCTAGACAGGTTACGTTGGGACAATCTCCCAAGGTCAGAGACTGCTCTGATATCTCCACAGAGTTTACCATACAGATCTCCTCCAGCATTTATACTGAATTTTAATGTCTACAAGTCTCTTACAACAGTAACCAAGCCATGAACTCCTCAAACACAGCAAAAAAGGTCAAATCTGTCTCCTTCCTTACAGCCATGTCTAACACAGCACCTTACACAGGACTGTGCCCTGAGTAATCAACACTTGGTGAAATACCACCTCTTTTGTTTCCTAGAAACAGATAAACACTTCCCAAGGGTACAGATACTTAGAATCACAAACATCCCAAGCTTGGAAGTCTAAGATTAGAACACAATTCCGCACAACACTCTGTGCTTTAAAATTAACTTCAAGGCCTGTCCAAAAAATGTGTTGAAAATCAAAATACCAATTTAGATAAGACTCAGATTTTGTCCTCTTCAATATTTGTGTTCAGTTGTGCACATTGTAACTATTCTTATCAAACATCAAAGACAACATCATAAATAAAAAATATTAGTCAACTGCAATTCTAATGAAAAAGGAGACATGTTTTCCTTAACTTACAATATACCTTAATTTGACCAAATCACCAAGTTATAAGCCTGTAACTCTTACTTCCCTTTCCAGTTTTAGTGATCATGAATTCCTACTTTATGTACTGAAATTCAGCCAATAAAGTACTATCTTCTAAGTTCAAGCTTCTTGTCTTCAAGTATAAATGACCAAACCTCTAACCAGTAACAGCTTTAGCCAATAGAATTCCATAAACTTTTACTTAAACAACAGCTTCAAAAGTATACATGCGCGCAGAGTGAATTATGTCTTCTGCTGACGGACAGGAATGTCCACTTAGCTGAGATGACAATCAACAGCAGGTTGACAATAATGACCAGGAAATGAAAGTCAATCAAGGTCTGCAGTGTATTTAAGGTAGAGAATTAAAATAACTAAAGGGATATTTTAATAGCAAATCAAGCACAGACTCATACATCCAGGCCAATGGAGTATGCAAATTGTAGGTACACCCAAGTCTGATGATTAAGCCAAGTTTCTTCTTCAACAAGAAAAGCTCTTTCATTATTTCTCTCCTGAAACCAAGTGACACTATAATAACCATGTGGACTATCAAGGCTCAGTGAATGAAGACTCCTGGCACCAAGCTTGACTATTTGAGTTCAATCCCCAGAACCAACCTGGTGGTCAGGAAAAAATGATGTCTAAAGGCTGCCCTCTGACCTCTACCTCAACATGGTGTGTCCCACACATACACGCATCATGTACTACACAGTAAAAATAATTTTTTAAAAAGTATTTGGAAGCTATTCTATGTTAGAAAAATGCTATCAAGTTATGTTTGGAAATCACTCAAAATTACCAAGATGATGGAATCATTTGGCTATCTTTGATGAGCTAAACCAGAATGCATGTGACATGCAAGCATCAGAAAAACTGCAGCATTAAACAATTAATAAGAAATTGTTAATACTTAATTATACAGTAAGGTCAAGCAGTAGTGACATATACTGGAAACATGCAATAATTTAGGAAAGATTCAACCTGGGGCTCAAACAACAGTTTGAGACAGTTACCCTCACACATACTAAAGAACTTCATGGGAGGAAAAAGTTCTAATTTCAGGGGTTCCTTTCATTGAAGGGAAGGGAAGGCTATTTCTAAATCTAGGGTAGAAACTCTAAGAAAACAGAAAAGAGCTAAGAAAGGCCAAGGAGCTCACTGTGAGATGCTGGAGAGGGAGGACATACATACTCAAGAAAGTCTGACTATAGGGGTTTTCCCCCCTTAATGTTATGTCACCTTGGAAGACTACAGATGGGTAAACAGTAGGAAGTCAACAGAACTGAGACAGTTGGATGAACATACAAACACACAAACCCCAACCAACCTACCAAACAACCAAGTAAAAGAGCACAAGAGAATATTTTTCCTCATAAAAAAGAAAGAGAGGAAATTATAGCAGGAGTAAAAATGGTTAGTAAAATCCTTTTACTATGGAAAATGATGTGAAGAAATAAGCTGGGAATGAATCCAAGATAATACAAAACAAATTCCTTTTAAAGTCAGGATGAGTTAGGACACAGTCTGAGTACTGATCCCTACTCGGTAATGAAGACAGACGGGACGGACGTAGCTGAAGAACGTGACTTCTGAACTGAATCTTAGAATGGTGGTGGTGGGTTAGAGTATTATTCTTTATGCTCTCTCCTAACAGTTAGCATGGGATTTTAGCTGGGCACCAGGGTACACACCTACAATCTGAGCACCTGGGAGGCAGAGGCAGGTGTATCTTGAGGTCAAGGCTAGCCTAACTCTATACAGAGAGATCATATCCCAAAACAAAAACAAAATAGGGCAAAACAAAAAACAAAAGGAGAACTTGAAAATCCAAAAATAGCATTTTATCATTAACTTTCAATGACCTATCAAAAGTTAGTGAGTAAAAATAGGCATGTTATTAAAATAAACAGCATCAGCTGTAATAGACTTGAATACAAGCTTTTAATCTAAAGATACTATTTTGCAGATCAAACAGACCCATTTTTATGGTTACAGTTATTATTTAATTATTGTTTCTATGATTTTTAGTGATGTCAGAAGTTTCTAAAATTCAGACTTAAAAACTTAAGTAAGTCCCCAAACTGAAATTCCATTCTTCTGTTACATAAAGTTTTGGTTCTTCAAAAATACTCTTGGGTAGTAACAAAAATTGAGGGTCTAATACTCAAAATTCATTTATAAAATAATGAATGCTCTTAGTACTTAGAAATAGCTGGTAACCTGGCCTGTTTAGGCAGCAGGTAAAGGCACCGCTTTCTGGGCTCCCCAAATCTCATGCCACTGGCTTGGTGTCACGTGTCACTAAGAGGAGAGCCAGACATTTTGGGTCCATTAGGCATTTGGTGGCTAGAAACAAGTTTTTCACTTTTTGGGTGCAAAGTCTCCAGGCTGGCTCTGAGAGCTCTGTATAGCTAAGGAGGACATGGAACTCCCGATGGTCCCCCTGCCTCCACCTTCCACTGCTACGAGTATAGGCACATGCTAACCAACACTCCTGTAATAAACGTTCATGGAGCTGAGGGGGATGATTCCTCACACTCACTTGGACAACTATACATAGAAAAACCACGCAGTATCTTCTAAAGCCTTTAAAGACAGAACTGCCATTCATTCCAGCAATCCACTTCTGTGTACATAACAGCGGGGATTCAAACCTACATCTGCAGACCTGTGGTCCTATCTGTACTGTCTGCAGGCAAAAGCATCCATCAATAGGTGAGTAATAAGTAAGATGTGCTATTTACATAAACAGACTTTCTTTTCAGTAGGAAGAAGAAAATTCTGACACATGATGACATGTGAGGGAACCTTGAAGATGCTAGAACACTTTTGAGTGATGTGAGCCAGTCAGGAAATGGCAAGTAGTTAGGATTCCACTTTTCCAGGGTTCCTAAAATAGTCACATCCAAAGAGGCAGAACAGACTGGTGGTCACTGGGGCCGGAGAGAGAGAATGGGCATGGAAATTCAGTTTGGGAAGATGAAATGTTCTGGAGATAACTGGTATGCAGTGAGTTTAGACTATACTTTAAAAAAAGATCAAAATAGAAAATTTTGTACTATGTATGTTTTACCATAATTTTTTTTAAAAAGAAAAACTAGGGGATTATGTATGTTGGGAAAAGGGGAATGCATTACTTCAAAACAAAGCAAAACAACAACACAAGCAACCCTAGATGATGGGTAGAGGCTGTCATAGCACAGGTCAAGGGCACCACCCTCAGGTGTGATGCTTGGCTAATGATCAACGACAACATTCAGCTCCTTTGCATCTCAAACGCTACATTTGTAAGCAAGGAAAATAAAGCAAGAAATAGTCTTGTGTGCCAAGATAATTATGACATCAGTAGATGATATAATCATGGGGCCACTGTTAAATATAGACTTATTATTAAGAAATGCCATAGTTAGTATTAGAATAATACACGACATATAAAGCTGACAACATAAATGGTAGGTTTTTTGTTATCACTAGGAATGAGCTTTTACAGCTGATTTTTATGAATCTAACATCTCATTTGTCCTTCTTCCACATCTATTTAGAGACAAAAGGCCCCTAGTGGACTCCTTTGTCACAGATCCCTTCAAACTGCTCTCCTGTATGTTGTGAGATATTATTTTAAGGTGTGTATTATTTTTGTTTAGTTACATTTGTTTAACTCTGTGAAGCTTTGTTACTGTGTCTGTCTAAAACATCTGATAGTCTAATAAAGAACTGGATGGCCAATGTTGAGGCAGGAGAAATAGGTGGGGTTGGCAGGCAGAGAGGATAAGTATGAGAAATCTGGGAGAAAAAAAAAGATCTAGGAGCAAGAGGAGAGGCAAAATCTAGGGGCCAGTCACACAACCATGCAGCCATCCAGTCACTCCACCAGCCACAGAGTAAGAGTGAAAGTAACATTTAAAAAAGTAAGCGCATGAAAAAAACCCAGAGGCAAAAGGTAGACAACAAAAGTTAAGGAAAGCTGGTGAGAACCAAGCCAAGCTAAGGCCCGACATTTATAAATAAGCCTCCATGTGTGATTTATCTAGGAGTTGGGTGGTGGACCCCTTAAGAGAGCAAAATCCAACAACATCTGTATCATAAGATGCTCCTGACTCCAGGACAGGGATAGAGCAAGCACCTCAGCACCCTAGAGAGAGGACCAGGAGTGTGACAACTCAGTCAGGTTTGAGGGCTCATCCCACACAATTGAGAATGTTTCTAATTTGCATGTCTGATATTTCTGCTCTGGCTGTCACCCACTCTGCATGGAGGATATTAGTAAACAGTGGGGGTGACTTCAATTTCTGAGTCTGAGACCTATTTCCTCTGCAGCAGTTACCAACAGCCATTCTAGTCTGAATATCTAATTCTGAAGAAAATTATAATCTGGAAATGACTCTTTTCTTTGGGTTTTCTATCTCACCCAGCCTTTCCGTGGTTAACACTGAAACCCTCTCACTTTAAGAAGCCATTTGAAACATGCATCTGCTTTGGAGTCATACATCCATTCACTCGCTTGGCTCTCTGTGGCCCTCTCCTTGCCGCTAGTGCTGCATCTAGGCAGTAACCAGTTTCTACATTCTTTCTTTCATCACAGGCTCTCACTCTGAGTTTCAGACTGTCCTAAGACTCAGGTTGTATGTAGCTAAGGTTGGCCTTGAACACAGTTCTTCCAAGGGCTGAAATTATAGGCATGAGCACCACACACAGCTGTATCATCCCTTCCTCCTTTCTTCAGATGCCGGCAGCAGGCACACATCAAACTTTTCACAGCTTCACCGGCCTCCTCTTTGATAACTCAGCTCCATCTCTTTGTGCTAACTCACATTTTTAAAAGTAGTGTAACAGTGTCTTAATTTCATCTGCTTATCAAATACCTCCTAAAACTGTGCTCTGTGCCAGTGACCCTGCATTGTTTTCCATGAAACATAGGAGTTCCTAACTGTTTCTTTCCCTGACAGTCCACAATGGATCTGCAGCCTTAATTCCTCTCAGAAGCCACACTGCCCAAAACAGTTTTTGCTTTTCTGACCTCCATTGTACCCACTGTGTTTGCTCCTCTGGTGAGCAGTTAACACCTGACCACATTGTGGAAATTGAGCATGTTTTTTTGCATGACTAAGAAGTTTTATCTGCCCTGGTGGTGATGGCAGCAACAGAGGTGGTAGCACACACCTTTAATTCTGGCACTCAGGAGGCAGAGGCAGGTAGATCTCTGAGTTCAAGGCCAGCCTGGTCTACATGCTCTGTCTTGGAACTTACTCAGTTCCAGGATAGCCATGGCTACACTGACAAATCCTGGCTCAAAAACAAAAACACCACAAAACAAAAAACAACAACAAAAATTTATATCTGTAAATATTGCTTTATCTAATGAGACAGCAACTTCTCTCTCCAAAAGATTATCTATAAATATTAAAAGACATGGGGGTCTGAGAAATAGCTCAGAGGTTAAGAGCACTGACTGTTCTCCCAGAGGTCCTGAGTTCAGTTCCCAACAACCACATGGTGGCTCACAACCATCTATGGTGACATCTGGTGCCCTCTTCTGTATACATAATAAATAAATAAATCTAAAAAACCAACATGGATTTCAGCATATAAATATATAGGTTAACTAGAACTCAAAAAGGTATCTATCCATTCAAGTTAGACTGGAAGAGAAAGAAAATCTCATTTGAGAGGCAGGAAAGTAGAATGTGGGAATAAATGTTGGGGTAACTTGGGGTTCTGGTCAGCTGTATGAATAGAAAGAACTACTTAGTAATGCTTTAGAAGGCACTAGCTATCTAATATTTACTAGGTGAAGAAGTTTTCCAATGCAATGAAAGATAATCTTAATATATATAACTTTAAGGATGCTATATAATCAAGATCTATTTCATGAGAAAAGTAGACACGTCATCAGGCTAACAAATTCAAAATTTCATCTGACTCTATTGTTAACTTAGGGATAAATTACTTGTTCAAGTTATATATGATGCATGCAATATATATAATATTAATATATATTATATAACATAATGCCATTTACATGTAATATTAAGTTAAATATATGAATGTATATATATATATAAATGGTTTATCATTCATTGAAACAAGATACATTACTAAAATTGGACATTTTTACAAGGAAATGTCATTTCTAAAAAACCCTTCACATTTGTGTAAGAAATTGAAATACTAATTTTTTTTCATAGACGTAAAAATGTTTACTACTGCAATTTTAGACTTCAGTAGATCTGACTTGTCATGGGAAGAAGTTACTGTATTTTTTTTAAATATATGGAAGCTTGTTAAATGACAAGCTTTAGTTTATAAAACAATCAACCTGGACCAAATGTCTGAGCTTAGGAGAGTTAAGACTAAAACAATGCTGACAAAGAAAATCAGAAGATGAGAAATACCAGATTAGATCTTGCAGTGTAGTATATTTCTTCTGAACTGTCGAAAAAAGCATCACTGTCGGGCTGTTTAGCAGAGACCAAGAAACCCAGGTTATTGACACTTAGACTGACAAGCCACAAACTCACAAGGGACACTTTCACAAGGGAGGTGGGTCTTGCTAACACCTTGCTAACATAATTTTATTAAGGCAGGTGCAAAATCAAGAGACAGCAAGTGCTTCCACACAAGCAACATGACAACAGCCGCTTGATAACACCATTACTAAGTTAGTGCAGATCCACTCATACTGCCTTAACAAAACACAATTAGCATTCATAAACATTAAGGCCTTTAATTCTTAACCTTCCCCGCCCTTCGACATGAATGGCAGGCTTTAACATTAAAAAATGATCACTTTAGGATTTTAACATACTCTTCCTTCAGACTATACAATGAAATCATAAGACAAAGGCTAGTCTCTTCCTTTGTGCCAGTCAGGTGGTGAGAATGAGCATTCAACTTCAGAAGAAAGCTCTAGGGTATCAGCCTTCAGTATTTATTAGCTATTATTTTCTTCTTTATCAAACAGGAAAGAAAAAACCTACCATTCTAATAATCTGTGGCCTTGGCAAAACAATTTTATTAGAATTATTTTTAAGCTCATTTGTGTTCTTCTATAAAGTGTTAACTGCTCAAATATTTGCAGAGCACTGCATCTGGATAGCAGTGCACAAGCAGCACCACTGAACCACTGAAACCTTTTGTGTGTTTAGAGGCAAATGATCCAACTCCACACCTACTGAGTGTTCGCACTCTTAACATTCCAGGCCAGGCTGCTGTGATGTTTAGAGACCATAGCACTTTTCCTAACACACACAGACAGATAGACAGACAGACAGACAGACAGACAGACAGACAGACAGACAGACACACACACACACACACACACACACACACACACACACATACACACACAGCTCCTCAAAACTAAACAGAAATTTTTTTAAAAAAGTAAAAGGCCAGCAATTAAAACACTCAATTAGAGAATGGTAAAACTTATCTCATTAAATAATTTTGAAAATACTCAATTTCAGCAACACAGATTTATTTACTCAGTATTTTGAATTGCCATTTTTTCTCTAAATGCTTTTGAAATATTACTTACTAGCTACTCAGTATCAATGTATCACAAAGATAAATTTAAGATTTATGTTCAGAGGTTAACATTCCAAGACCAGGGTACTTACAAGTTCGTGATGTGGTTCTGTTTCCTTCCGTAAGGGAGGATCAAATTTTACCTGGCCAACTAAAAAGAAAAAGAAGTTATGTCAGGATATGGGATGTTTCCTTCCCAGGTTTTTGTTAGTTTGTTTTGTTTTGAGACAGGGTCTCATTATTTTAGTCCAGGATAGCCTTAAACACAGAAACTTCCTGTAAATATTAAGTGATATGACATTTTAATTAATTCATTCATGCAGTGCTGGAGGTTGTTCATAACAGGCACTTGCTCTACACTGAGTTTTATCCTTTGCCCACTAGGCGTTTTTCTACAGTTAAAGTAATGAACAAAATGACATGCTAAAATGTGCTATGGTCTAGCATACAAGGTCTTTTACTTGGTTATTTGGGAGGCAGACATCATCAGTTGGTACCAGTGAGTGTGAGTCACCTGTATGATGGCTCAGTGACTTTTGTGCATGAGTCTTGGAAAAGCTATGCGGTCTTCTCCTATACTAGATCAGTCTGTGAGGATAACAGCGCAAACATGGAGAACTAACGGCTGACCTTCAAGATAAGGTTGTCTTTCCACTGGATCATCCAGTTTGGAGGAAACCTCTTTGTGAGCTGCCCTAAGGTGAGAGTATTTAGCTAATAGTCAAATGAGTATGGATGGAAGCAACCATCTACCCTACCCAGGCCTTCCATGATCACAGGTCCAGAAACACTGTGGTGGTTTAAAGAAGACTGCCTCCAATTTAGTCAGCAGAGAATGAAACTGTTTGAAAACATTAAAAGGGTTAGAAGGTGTGGCCTTGTTGGAGGAAGTGTGTCACTGTGGAGGGGGGCTCTGAGGTCTCATAGATACTCAAGATACTGTCTAGTATCTCAGTTCCCTTCCTGATGCATTTGGATCAAGATGCAGAATTCTCCAGCATCGTGTCTGCTTGCTTGCTGCCATATATGAACTGCCATGCTCCCTGCATGATGATAGTGGGATAAACCTTTAAAACTGTAAGCCAGCACCTCATTTAAAATCTTCTCCTCTAATATGGACTGCCATGGTCATGCTGTCTCTTCACAGCATGAGAACCCTAAGACAGGAGCCAAGTTCCCCATCAAGCAGCAAACCTCGGCAGTTTCAGCCATGTGGTTCTGCCTTTGGAGTCAAGGATCTAGGAAAAGAGTTGTGGAATCTCTAGCCATGGCTAAGGTGTGTGTCAGGGCTGTTCCTGCAAGGAGGTCCAGAGAGGCCTTGTATGAAGCTGTGAAGATGAAGCCTGAATTGTGTTCAAGACCCCAGGATGCCAGAGATGCCAGAATCATGGGTGCCTGATGAGGGATGCTGAATACCGGGAATGGAACCAGCCCAAGAGAGCCAGGTGTGTTGCAGTTTCACAAAGCTGAGGAGTTGGATGTCTGAAGAATACTCTGACATCAGACATGGAAATGCAGAGCTTGGAGTCTGCCTAGCTGGGTTTTGGTCTTGCTTTAGTCCACTATTTTCTCATTATGCTCCCTTTTCCCCAGTTTGAAATAGTAATAAATATTCTGTGCCATTTCATGTTGGGAGTAAATATGCTTTTTGATTTTTATTTTATAAGAGCTTACAGGGGCTGGAGAGATGGCTCAGTGGTTAAGAGCACCGTCTGCTCTTCCAGAGGACCCGGGTTCAATTCCCAGCACCCACATGGCAGCTAACAACTGTCTGTAGTTCCAGTTCCAGGCAAATAAATAAATAAAGTTTAAAAAAAAAAAAGAAACACATATAAGAGCTTACAGTTAAGAGATTCTCATGAGTCTCAAAAGAAACTCTGAACTTTTAATCAGCCTTGAGACTGTGATAGCCCATGGGACTTCTGAAGTTGGACTGAATGCATGTTTATATTTGCATTCTGAAATGACTACAAGCCTACGAGGTCACCCAGAGGAATACAGTGGCTTGAGTAAGACTGGCTCCCACAGGCCCATATATTTGAATATTTAAGTTATCAGGGAATGGAATTGTTTGCAAAGATTAGAAGGATCAGGAGGTGTGGCCTTGGACTAGATATGACCTCACTGGAGGAAGTGTGTCACTGGGAGAGGGCTTTCAGGTTTCAAAGTTCATGTCAGACACAGGCTCTCTTGGGTGGCCTGTCAATAATCAGGATGTAGACCCCAGCGCCATGTTTGCCACCAAGCTCCCCGCCACGATCATAATGGATGGACCCGCGGAAGGTGTGAATGTGGTAGCCTGAATAAGATGGCCCCTAACATAGATTTGAATTCTTAGTCAACAGGGAACACCTTTATTTGAGAAGAACTAGGAGGAAGGATGGCTTTCTCATTCTTCCTGCAGCCTGAGGATTAGAATGTAGCTCTTGGCTACTGCTTCAGTGCCATGCATGCCCACCCTCTGAATGAAATGCTTCCTTTTTAAGAGCTGCTGTGGTCATGGTGTCTCTTTATAACAGTAGAAGAACAGTGACTGAGACACATGCTGATCTAGACTTCTGACTCTTAAGATCTTTGTGAGACAATGTGTGTTTGTCAACTAGCTGTTCTGCAGTCCCCTGTCCTTCAGTGCTCTAATGTGCATCATGTTTTACTGCCTCCACCTTTGAATACTCTGCTTTTATAATCCATGTAAGGAAGGAAGACTACGGAGATAAAACCAATCACAAGTATAAAGATTTGTGAGGTGGCTAAGGCAGAAAAATTACTTCCACCATGGGCTACATAGAGGGCTCAAGGCCAGCCTCAGCTAACAGCAAGACCAAAAGGAATAAAAGATACCACAGTTAACCATTAAGAATGTTAGCCAAGGGGCTAGAGAGATGGCTCAGCGGTTAAGAGCACTGGCTGCTCATGGCTGTCTGTAACTCCAATCCCGTGGGATCTGACACTCTCTCACACACACCAATGCACATAAAATAAAATTAAATAAATTACTTAAAAAAAAAAAAGGTTATCCAAAACAGGTACTGTCAACTAAAGTGAGGGAAAGAACTAGTCTCATAGTCTCATAGCATAGTTACTTTCATAATTTTTTTATTTTAACTTTACATATAAAGTGTAAATAATGAGGCTGGAGAGATCTTAGTCATTAAGAGCATGGGTTCCTTTTTCAGAGGACCTGGGCTTGGTTCTTAGCACCCAAATAGTGGCTCATGATCATCTGTTAACTCCAGGTCCAGGGACATCTGATGCCCTCTTCTGGCATCCATAAGCACTGCATGTATATGGTTCACATATATTCAGGTAAACATCCATACACAGAAAACAAAAATAAATCCTTTTTAAAAGTCATAAATATTTAGTATCAATTAAAGGAAATCAAGAGATCTGAATATATGACATAAGTTTTCAAGTGCTGTGAAACAGTTCCATACAGCCCAGCCATGTATGAGAGTGTATGCGAGCATGTGTGTGGTGTGAGAATGTATGCGAGAATGTGTGCGGTATGAGAGTGTATGCAAGCATGTGTGCAGTGTGAGAGTGTATGCGAGCACGTGTGCAGTGTGAGAGTGTATGCGAGCATGTGTGCACTGGGAGTTATTAATGGCTCAGATGTCAAAGGGTGGTCTGGTCAAGAAGGGCTCTTTATCACTGTTTGCACACAACCTCACATCAAAGACTACAAAATAATTTTAAGCAAGGTATTAGAAATGGTGCTCAGCATCCCTCCCTGTTCCTGAACTCTGTGGATGGAGATGCATTCCCAGGAGAGAGACAAAAGTCTCCACATCTAACACTGACATCTCTCTTGTGTTTTGAGTTGTGACACACCTCTGCCACAGTCTTCTTCCAGCTACTGTTTCAATGACTGCTGACTGCCCCAGTGCAACACTGCCATTGCCTATAACCATCTATCGGGTGCTAATTATTTTTCTCACCACTTCCTTTTACATACGCAAGGAAACAGCTGAAGGCAGAGGAGTTTCTTAAAAATAAAAGTGCACCAAACAGTCTTTCTGCTAACAAAGAAGTTTTTACTCCTGTTGTTTGAACATCATTTAGTTGGGAACAAGTCACACAAAGAAATACAAAAAAGACATTATGAATACGAAATATATTTAATTATTGTTCCAAAGCCTAGCTTTATAGTAACTTCATGGCGCACTCTCCTATATAAAAAAATTGTACATGTAATCATAAAACACCTTATACTAGCTGGTTTGTTTGTTTGTTTCCCTAACTTGGTGCAAGCTGGGGCCATCGAGAGGAGGAGACATTGAGGAAGAAAGTGCCTGTGGGCCAGCCTGGGCCTGGAAGATTTTCTTGACTGATGACTGATGGGGCCTGAGGGGTATCCAGCTCACTAGGGTGGTGCCACTGTGGCCTGGTGCTTTAAGAAAGCATGCTGAGCAAGCCACAGAAACAAGCCAGTAAGCAGTATTTCTCCATGGCCACTGGCTCCTGCCTTACCTAGGTTCCTGTCAAGTACCTTCCCTAGATGATTGTTTATAAGCTGTAAGATGAAATAAATCCTTTCCTCCTCAAATTGCTTTTTGTCAAGGTGTTTTATCACAAGAGAAACCCTTAAGTAAGATATACGCCAAACATTCATTAAAACAAAAGAGTAAGACTTGAAAGCCTCAGATACAAAATCCATAAATAACCAAAAGTTGAGTTTTAATCCAGTTGTTTCCTCAACCTATGAAGAGCATAACACTAATTAAAGGCAAAAAGGTAAGGCAAGAGCCTGTTTGTTCTCTGTCTCTGTCCATAGGGACATATACACAGAGTACACAGGAGCCTCAGAAAACTTAGGTCACAGGTGTCTAGTTTTCTACAGCACATACATACACATGGAAGTTGACGGTTGTTGGTGTAAATTAGCAAAGAGTGACCAAGAAATCAGTGAGTGGGCTCCAGGGCCACTGAGATCAGCCCTCAAGCAGGATGGGTGTGTAAAGCTTGAGAAGCTACCTTTAAGTCCCAGGTAACTCACAGTTGGTTTGCAGACATCTCTCTGGTTCACATACAGTGTGGTCTTTGGCACAGGTACATGCTGAGAGCTTGTCAGAAGGCCCACTACACCCCTATCTACTGAGCCACAGGCTATATTTAACAAGCGCTCCAGGTACCTCATGGAGCTAAGAGGCACTCCCTCAATAATGTCTATTTTCCTTAGTTTCCATGCTTTACTTTTTCTTCCAAAATGTAATATATGTATATATATATATATATATATATATATATATATATATATATATATCCCCTTTCTTGTATCCAAAGAAATAAAGAAAATAAAACTTGTATAGTGTAGTGGGATTATGTGTTACATTGTAAATAATTGTCCTGCCTATGGGTTTAATAAAAAGCTGATTGGACAGAGGCAGACAGAAAGTATGGGTGGGGTACCAGACTAAGAAAACTCTGGTAACATCTCAGAGTAGGGCAGAGATGCCAAGGAAATGTCAGGAAATGCAGAAGAAAGAAGCAGAAATGTTCCTGAGAAAAGGTACTGAACTGCATGGCTGAACAGGATAAGAATCATGGGTTGAGTTAAGAAGAAGGAGTTAGCAAGTTTTATGCCTGGACCCTAGGTCAATCAGTATAAAATTAATATAAGCCTTTGTGTGATTATTTGGGCAAGGCAGCAGTGGGGCTGTGAGTGGAGCTGAACCTCGCTTGAGCCCACAAGTCTGGGCTAGAAACCTCATACAACAGTACAGCCCTCATTAAACTTTACATGTAACAGTGTTTACAAAGAAGAAAAAGAAAAAAATAATTCTAACTAAACGACAGCTTTAAAACCTCATTTTTGGCCACTGAATTAAAATAGCAAAGGTCTGTACTCACAGTTTATCTCCGAGCGTGTTTTTTCTTCTCTCACATTCCTACTTGTTGAAGGAATTCTATGTGGTACAGCAACAAGAGGCTTAAAAAAAAAAAAAAAAAAAAATTTTTTTGATATGTAACATCAGACAATCAGGTCAGTTTTATCCACAAAATTATGCAAATATAAATAAAATATTTCACTTTACAAAAATAAGAATTAAAGCAAAATTTCAAGCTTTAAAAGGTTAATCACAGTATCAGTTCAAACTATGAAGGTAAAAATAAAAATATTTTAAGTTGTCCACTCAAAGTCAATTGCTTTTATTTTGGTAGAACATGCTTCTTTGACTAGGTAAAATACACAAAGAATTAAATCATGTATCTGTTTATTTGTATACATAACAACAGAGTGCACAGATAAAAATGAACTGGTTATATTCAGGCAGAGAATCCATAACAGTGCTTTTCAACCTGTGGCTCACAACCCCTAGGAGGTACCAAATGGCCCTTTTATAGGGTTTACATATTAGATATCTTACATATCAGGTATTTATGTTATGATTTATAACAGTAGCAAAATTACAGTTATGAAGTAGCAAGGGAAATAATTTTATGGCTGGGGGTCAGCACAACATGAGGAAGCATATGGAAGGGTGGCAGCATTAGGAGGGTTGAGGGCCACTGAGCCTGAAGCAGAGGGGAGCGCATCTATAGTCCCAGCTACTCTGGGGTGGGGGCTGAGACAAAAGGATTTATCCCAGGTGATTAATGCCGGCTAGGTAGTACAATGAGATTGCTTACAAATGCAAGGATGGAAACTAAAGACATTATGAAGAGAAAGGAAAGACAGCACCATGAAGATCTGTAGACAGCATTTCATAATAATGGATCTCAGGCATCTTTTACTGATTTTAATTTTTACTGGTTTTTTATGTGTACATATTCATGCATATGTGTGGAGGTCAGAGGACAACCTGGGAGCATTGGTTCATTCCTTCCACTAGGCGGGCCCCTGGACAGAACTCAGTTGTCAGGTTAAGTAGTAAGGCCTTTCTTTGCCCACTGAGCCACCTGGACGGCCCTCAGGTGTCTTTTAAAGCTTATTCCTTGACTCACAGACTTTTGAAATGACACTAAATGCACATTCACTTGCAGAGGGGAGGGATAATGGCATATTTCATTTTTCCCACAATATGAACTGAATTGACCAAAGCAAGACTGCTCAAAACTGATCATGTTTCTGTCAACTTCAGCATTTGTTTTTCAGAAGCCCCCAACCCTTTCATCAAGAGCACGTTCTTCCTTCCGTCTTAGTCTCTTGGCTTTTCGATACACCATTATAGTTTCTGCTAGCAAAAGATAAGCCCAGAATCAGTCATTTAATTTGTAAAGGGGCTGTTCATAGAAGCTGCTCTTGGAACTCTTATTCTGTGTATTGTCAGTGTGAGAGCTGTCAAGGACTCAAAGCATCGAGAGAATGAAGGGAAGCTTAGGTTTAAGGAAACTCTTTGGGAATGAAATCTCCAGCATGTTGGGAATCAGATTCCCAGAAGTTATGTGATTAGACAGAAAAAAGACGATCTAGAGGCCATATTATTTCCAGCATGGAGAACAGACACAAACCAAAGTCTTGATGGAGTTTTCTTTCTTTCTTTAAAGATTTATTTATTTATTTATTATAGTGTTCTGTTTGCATGTACACCTTTATGCCAGAAGAGGGCGCCAGATCTCATTACAGATGGTCGTGAGCTATCATGTGATTGTTGGGAATTGAACTCAGGTCCTCTGGAAGAAGAGCCAGTGCTCTTAACCTCTGAGTTATCTCTCCAGCCCCCACATTGATGGAGTTTTCAATCCACATGTACTGACTGACACAGTTTTACAAGAAAGTCTCTCCAAAACAATGTACATAGAAAAAGATTATTGGGAGAAAGGGTTGTTAGGATGCCTAGCCTGAAGTAAAAGCAGGCGGGATGACACTGGGCACAAGTTACCCTAATTACTGTGGCCAAAAAGGAAGAGACCAACAGGCAGAACAGAGGTCAGAATCTGGGAAGTGGGGGCTGAAGGGACAAAGGCCATAGAGATGCATTCTCAAAAATTAGACGAAATTAAGCTTGACCTTTCAAACAGAAATTGTTCTCAGTAAATGCAATGCATGCTGGCCATAAACTCTGCTGTGGTAAGTTCCTCAGTGCTGAAGGAGACAGTAATTCACAAGAGCAGGATGAAGTAAACCACCCTCACAACATTTAAAGAAACAAGCAACTCACAATGAGGAATAACCTTCAACTTGCTTTTTTTTTTTTTTAAAAAAAAAAGATTTTATTTAATTATGAATGCAGTGTTCTGCCTGTGTATATGCCTGCAGATCAGAAGAGGGTGCTAGATCTCATCATAGATGGTTGTTAGCTGCCATGTGGATGCTGGGAATTAAACTCAGGGACCTCTGAAGAACAACTAGTGCTCTTAACCGCTGAGCCACCTCTCCAGCCCTCAATTTTCTTTTTAAACAGTGCTTTCCATGCCTAAGACTGAAGCAACTTGTAAGATATATTAAGGATTGAGGGTAAAATAAACCACTTCTGGTTTGTTAGAAAACAATCATTTATTATTTACTTAGTATGTGCATGCACATGAGTAGACACACATGCCATGGCATGTACATGGAGGTCAGAGGACAACTTGGGTGAGTCAGTTTTCTCCTTCCAACAGGCACGTCCCAGGGACTGAAGTCAGGCAGCAAGAGCTTTAACTCCTGTGTAATCTCACTGACACCCTCCTTTAGTCCACAGCGCCCCTGTATAGCCCAGGCTGGCCCTTTTATTTGCTTTGCCTCTACTTCACCTCTGCCATGACCGATGTGCACCATTATGCCCAACTATTTCTTTTTAATTTAAGATTTTATGTTGCTCAGAATAGCCTCAAACTTTCCATGTTCTTGCCTCTACCTCCCAAATGCTGAGATTATAAGCCTGCACAACCATGCTTGGCTCTGGCTTAAAAAAAAATTCTTGAAAAACATATAATGGCCTTTAGAAGCCATTTCATGTTGTTATTATTATTCATAGGTTCTATGACTATTATATTATTAGATAACGCAAATGCAAACATAGGCCCTTTAAACTACAAACTAAGAAAGAATGTAAGGTTTATACTGAACAAAGGACAATATGATGATAGCACTAGCAGTAACATAGCCAGTTTATTTATGTATATACATGTTAAGATTTCCCTGTGTAGCAAACACGGCCTTTAAACTTTTGATGCTGTTGATGATGATGACTAAAAGTGTCACTGTGCTTGGCAGGCTAGTGTTTTATAACCAGAAGGAAATTTTGTATATAAAGAGACAAATGACATTATTGGGGACATTTCTGGTTTCACAACTGGAGACCAAAGGGTGCTACTGGCAACCAAAGGAAGAGGCCAGGAATACTGCTAAGCTTCTGGCCCCACACTGCAGCCACTCACAACTGATGTTTGTCTGACCCTAAAAATACACAGCACTCAGTCTGACCCGACCCGCTATGAAGGGAGTAGCGGGGCATCAATCTATCTTGTAGATGAAGAATTAGTAAACTCTGGCTCATGGTCAGTTCCCACTGGAGCACCACCAAGCCCCTTCCCAGATTATCCACGCCTGCTTCCACTCCCTAGCAAAGTCTGGAACTGACAGGCCATGGGGCTCAAATTCAAATCTAATTCTTTCTGGAGTTTTAGGTACAATGAATGCCAATGGTTTTAGGTCAGTGATCTAAGGCGAGTGAACATGCTTTGACATCATTACGTTCACTTTCAGGTCCCCCATCTTTAAAAACATAACCAGGCACATATATCTTACCACAAAGGAAACTTGTACCCATCTCAACTACATTCTCCCTTAAATTTTCTGTCTTCCTTTAAGAGAAGTAACTGGTTACACTGGTTAGTTTTTTGTGAATTTGACACAAGCTAGGGCCGATGCCTCCATCAGACTGGCCAGGAGGACTATGGAACACTGTGTTTTTCAATGTATAATTAATACGGGAGGGCTCAGCCCCTTGTGGGCCGTACGTACCACCCCTGTGCAGGTGTCCCTGGGTGGTATAAGAAAGCCATGAAGGACAAGACAGTAAGCAGTGTTCCATGGTGCCTGCCTGGCTTCCCTCAATGATCGACCATGACTGTGACCATAAGGCAAATAAACTTGTTCCTCCCGTTGGTTTTCATCAGTGTTTTATCACAGCCACCGCAGGCAAACTAGGCATCGACAATGACAATAAATATCTAAGTAAAATACATTAATGCTTTAAACTTCCTTAAAAGTTTATTCTAAATATGCTTATGTGCTATATGCTGTTATTTAATGTAAAGAGGTCCATTATTCAAATACTTGGTCATAGAAATCCAGCAAACAGAATAAACCTTTACAGTTATGTGCTTATAGTAATACTTATTGTATGTGCACGATATGTTGAGTGTACATGTATCATGGGTGCACATACAGGACCAAAGACAACTCTGAGGACTCAGTGCACATGTATCATGGGTGCACATACAGGACCAAGGACAACTCTGAGGACTCAGATCTCTCTATCCAAGGTGGCTTCTGGGGATGGAACTAGGTTGTCAGGCTTGAGTGGCGAGTGTGTTTTCACCACAGAACCATCAGGCTAGAACCATCTTCTTCATCATAGATAAGCTTGTCTTGACTGAAGTCATTGTTTATGGATACCATTCAAGGACATAGGGTATTTGAACATGGAATTGGAGCATTTAGATTTAGGAGCTGATTCTCCAGAGGACCTGGCTATGCTCCGGCACCTGTGTCAGGTGGCTAACCTGTGATTCCAGGTCCATGGGGAGCCGACACCTCCATGACACCCGCACTCACATGCACACACATACACACATGTAAAATAGCATTAATAAAATGTAAAATAGCGTTGAGGTTTGTATTTTTTGGTCCTTTCCTGCACTTCCTGCAGGCCACACTGCGCACACAATGTCAATGTCTTCAACACTGTCTGGCTTCTCTCACAAAGTGTCTGACTTCTCTAACAGACAGTGGCTATTTTTTCCTTTACTCCTAAAACAGAGCTTTTGAAGATTAGGAGATGTATTTCACCCACAGTAGTTTCCCAATAATGTTCATTGGGCCGAATATAAATTAACATTCAAAACTGAATATTTCTGTAATCCAATAGCTGTTTAAAGGCTGCTACCAGCTTTGAAAAGAAACCACAGAGAAATGTGGCAGAGGGAGAGCTGTAATTAAAGAAAATCCGCTGATCCTTTTCCACTAAGTGAGCAAGAGAGAAACTCAAGGAAGAAATGCCCAAAGCATTAAAGATCATTTTTTCCGTCTATTCGTTTTGTCTTGAAGGAGAAGCCCCCACTTCTCTTTCCTTCTATTAGAATTCTAAGCGACTGCCCCTAAGAAAAGGCCTAGTGGAGATACGCTCACCTACTTACTGTTAGCTCATGGGGCTCTGCCAGCCTTAGGGAGTCATGGGGCCATGTGTGACCCTCAGCAGCTCCACCCTACACTTGAAGTTGATGTAGAGTCCATCTCAGGTGAGAACAATACCTAACAAGTTTCTCCTCTGCAGCAGGCTCACACACCCCCACTGCTGCTGCATGGAGCCTTTAGAACCCTCCTTGCACAGTGGCTCCATTTAATGTAACTATCTTTGGACACAGTTCAAGGAGGAGATATTGTGTTACGAGCAGGCTGAGTTCAGGCACCAGTACAGCGCTTACTGCTGTATTGTAAGTAATTGTTGTTGCCTTGCACTGCTGATGAGCATGAATTCCAGTTACCATGCTTGGAATGACACCAGTTCCTTACAGTGTGGCTCACTTTCGGTCACTACAGTATGCTAGTGTACATCACCAATCCTAGCTTTTCAGCTCACCAGCCCCATGTGAACAACAGGCCCACATGACAACCGGGACTAGAAAGGAAACTCAGAAAGGACAATGGCGGAAAGCTCTGTGTCAGGAAGTCCCAGGATGAAGTGTACTTGGTAGCTACTGGCCAGCAGGCTATGGGGTGATAAATGATCTACATTATTTTTCAACATGGAAATGAGACACACAAATATCAGCCTTACTTCCTTTTATATATTAATACTCTATAATATAATATTATCCACTTCCCTATATGTATATAGTTGGTAATAAGAGTTTTTAATGTTTTGACAAAAAATTTAAATCTCATGGAAAAATTCTAATTATTCCCATTGATTATTAAGACTGTTTTGCAAGGTTTCCACTTACAGGTCTGGGTCTCATTATATACCCCAAGTAGGTCTGCTTCAGATTACAAGTGTATACCACCACATCTGGCCTAGAGATCACTTTAACCGCCCTGTAACATGCAGATATAGGACCTCCTAAATAATGGTCAAATTTAGAAAGCCAAGTTTCCTAAAAATTATATAAAATAGCAAAAACTAATTACCTCCCTGGTACTGGATCAAATACACTTTACATTTAACTTTCATACTCAAATTCCTTTTCAGACCTTATCAAAAAGAGATAGTCTGTCAGGATATAAATACGGAGAGCTAGAAATGATGCAGAGTTGACACAGGGTTCCCCTGAGGACAAGCTGACCATCCACCTAAATTTTGGATAGGATCCCAGTTGTTCCTTCAGCATCACCTTTGGACTCTGCACCATTTCGAGTGCCTAGCGGTCCACCTGAAGGCAGTAACAGAATTTGTCTGTGCCACAAATACTGAGTTGACTCAGGCACATGGATATTACTATGCCAGGAGTGGTGAATACGCTAACAGAAATGGGGTTTCCACTAATACCAAATGCTCCTGTCATGTTAGAGTTATTCTATCTCTAACACATACTGGCTTGTTTTTATTTCCACAACAGAGAACCATGGTTTTAGTTGTTAACAAGCCAACTGTACCTTTACCAACTCCCAACATCTTACAAAGTTTGGTACAAGGGTTATCTCAAGGGGACTGGGGATTATGTCTTAAAATCATCTATGCGCTCTTCATTCTATGACTCGGCAGCTGGGTGACGACTCTGAAGTAGCCACAGTAACTTCAGCAAGTGGACTAAACGCCTTTGCCACTTCTCTCCACAGCTGACATCAAACAGCCAGTAAGAAAAACCTAGCAAGTGACTCCCAGGACAAAGAATTAGCTAACCACCCCCCCAACCAATAGTCAACTAGATAAAAAAAAGTTCAAACACTGATTCATACACACAGTGAATTATGTGCACTAGTTGGTGAGAACAATTCCTACCTCAGGGTCGTCATCATCAAAATCATGGTATGTGGAATGATCCGGATTATTCACTTTGTCCAGCAACTCTATTGCCAAAGACCTTGTCAGAGGCTGGGTGACAAAGGGGTGCTATAAAACACACAAAACACTTTAGAAATGTGACTAAACACTATTATCTTATAAATATGTGAATGTTTGGGGGTATAACAGTACCTGGAGCAGCTTTTCTGCATTGGGTCTTTTTTTGGGGTTTTTGGTAAGGGCCATCTTCACAAAATGATGGAAACTATTTGACCTAAGAAAGGTTGAAAATTAAACTTCTGTATTTTAATTCTCTTTCTGCTCATCTTGCTATAAAAGTCAATAAACAAAGATACTTACCACTTCAACTTATCTTTTAGTTTAGGGGGCTGAAAATTGCTTTTTGTCATTAGAAACAATGCCCTGTAAAACAAAACATTGCACATTTCAACATTTCACATTCTAGTAACAGGAATACATTGCTATCTAGTCTGCACTGGGCTTAACCTGGGCACACTGACCTCATTGGGTGAAGGTCAAACATGGGTGGCTGGAGCTCGGCCAGCTCGATGGCAGTGATGCCCACGGCCCAGAGGTCACACAGCTGATTGTACCCTCCTTTCCTTTCAACAGCTGCGACTTCTGGGGCCATCCTGTAGGAAATCATCCATAAAACAGAGACTTGTGTTTAGTCTGTTTCCATTTACCCCCAAGAGGCACAGGGACTTGTCAATAGCTACAGTAAATTTTGTTTAGCACTTGATGTCTGAAAATAGATAACACTGTATTTAAAGACCCCCTTTCCCCAAGTTCTTGCCATCTCATGGGAAGCATCTCAACTCCCTGTGCCTCCTTGTCAGTTGCCTACACTACAGTGTACGACAGTTTACCAGCACGACAGTAACCTGCCCCAGATTGTACACATCCTGATCTCTACTCCCCAAAGTCGTATAAAGAAATAACACTTGTTAACAATGGTCGTAATTGCTTACACGACACTTATATCACTAGCCTGCAACTTGGTCATTGCTTTTATTTCACTATTTCTCCTGGTGCCAAGTATTTTCACATTTAGTATTTAATCTATATCTCCTATAAACTTTTGAATGTTTTTAAAAAGTTTTATTGAAATAATAAAAAGTTATTAGAATGAATGCTTCCTTTTCAAAATGTGTTATCCAAAGTTGGTAGCTTTTTAATTCCTTTTAACTTTGTTACTGTTTTACTCTAATTAGACCTTGATTTATTTAAATGGTTAATTTTCAAATACACAAACTTTGAAATTCCAAAACCAGTTTTAAAAACAACTGAAAAAAACATGCAGCTTTCCCAGGGCAAGATGAACGGGTGCTTTATAAATGCACATGCTGTTGTCCAGTATGGCTGTAGGAGAGTCGGGTCAGTCACAAAATGCAAACAAGCACACCACACACAAGAAAACCAGGCACTTTCAAGACACTTTGTCTTAAAAATGATTTCATCTGGAAATCTCTTTCATGGAAACTTAGCTGTGGTAAGGAAAGTAAACTTGAAAGTGTGCTGGGCCTTGGTTACTGAGCGCAGCTGGAGAAGGCAGAAGCCCTGCAGGGCTGGCACTCACTCTCGCTGACCTCAGAGAATGGCACTTGCCCTTCCCAAGCCCAGCACACCAGCGCCCTCCCTCCACAGCCACTTGCAGATGTGCATCTGCTCCTGCCATTTAGAGTCGCTGTGCCCAGTCATCTGTGAGCCAGGGAGGGAGGGCTACAGGTGTTCTTGCTGCTACAAACACAACTAACGAAATATCATGAACACTCTTTTTCCTCCTGAGACAGAGTTTCTCTGTGTAACAGCCCTCGCTGTCCTGGAACTTACTTCCGAGACCTGGCTGACATCCTCACAGAGATCCGCCTGCCTCTGCCACCCCAGTTCTGGGATTGAAGATGTGTGGCAGGACGCCTGGCTGTAAACACTCTTATTATAAAGGTAAAAAGACTAAGCTATGACCAAAATTAAAGTGAATGTTTTAGAAAAACTTGTTAAAGACAAGCTTATAAAGACAACCAAAAAGCCTAGCAGATAAGGCAAGAGCACAGCCATCACAAAGTACTGTGCTGGCTGCACATGGCATGACTCCATGTGCAGGACATTTGAAGCTATAGAGACACAAGTCACAGGAGTTGCCAGAGGTCAGCAGTGGATACAGGGAACGTGTCGGATGTTGGGAGTCTGCTTTATCTCAATGGTTACCCTCCACTGAAAGTTGCGGAGTGAGAAAGAGCTTCATCTTGACAAATGAAATGTCCAGAGCTCACTCCCTACTAAACCCCAGGCTTCCTGCTTTAGCAGTCAGTGCTCAGCTAAGCCATCCAGCCCACAGTTAGTGGTTAGAACAATGGATTAAGTAATGAATAAGACGTTTCCTCTGATAGGAAAGGCTGTCTACAGACGGGTGTGGCCGGAAAGGAAGGTCTGTAGGTGAGACTGCTAGACAGGTTGATGGACTGAATGCAGCCTGCCATGGAAGATTCCAAATGCCCAGAAAGATGCCTTTGATCACAGTCAGTCAACCAAGGCTGAAGAAAGGTTTGGGGAGACGCTCAGTGGGGGACTGTTTACTTAGCATGTCTGAGGCCCTAAATTCAGTTCCCAGCAACACCAAACCAGCAAAGGTATTAAACTGTGAATAATGTAATCATTAGAGCATGTAAGGAAAAAAGATAAGATCTTAGTTATCAGGAACCTAACAACTGTACCAAACTTTAAAGACTTGCTGCTTTATGAAAATAAGCCTAAATTATTAAACTCACTGATTACCTTCGTGTACTCTTAGGCCTAGGAATTCTGAGCAGTCCTTTGTTTTTGTTTTTGTTTTTATTTTTTTTTTTTAAGAAATACTGTATCCAATAATGACAAGACAGTAAAAAATTTTAAGTAAATTAAAATAAAATTACCAATATGGGGTACCAATGAAGGACTTCCGCTTGGCAATTGTAGCTGTTATCTGTGCAGAAACTCCAAAATCAGCTATTAAAAAAAGGAGAGAAAATAAAATCACTTAAGGTAATACCAAAAGTAACTTTCAATAACTATTTTCATCAATCTTATAGAACTGGAACCCTCTCACTGGCTATATTTTTTTACACTTTGATGGACTATTAAAATATCACAAAGTAGTCAGGAGCACAGCCAGATGGAGCCCACGTCACTCAGATGAACCAAATAACAACAGAGGTGAACATCAGATCAGATAAGAAGAAAGGGCTTGGGAAGATTGAAACTGATACTTACTGACATCATAATTTCTACTTTCTAGGAATCTCTATTTCAAGGAGTATTACTAGAAAGGACCCTTAGGTAGCTGTATATTCTATTTACTCTCTGCCAGACCCAGAATGGCATCTGCAGATTAAGGAGCCCACTAGTAAACCACCTCGCTTGACAAGAGCCCCAACCACGACCTTGCCCAAATCCTTAGCTCTGCGGCACAATGCTGGTCATTAGCGGGGGCCTGTTACTGCTCAGTTCTAACATTCTCTAGCTGCTTAACAACTCCTAATCCATCTAAGAGAAAGTCAGGTAGAGAGAGAGCACTGCCACGGACTGCACTGCTCTGAGCACCCGCTTGAGAGCAGTAAGCAGGACATGGGGCACAGGACCGAACAGAACATGATGATCCTTTCTGCTTTTCTCATGCTGACAGGCTGCTTAGGAAAACTGTCTGGTATGTTAATAAGAAGACAAATACTGTCAACCTGACCAATCCTAAGTAGTCTGTTGTTCAAAGCAGTTTTATCTGTTTGTTTATGTTGCAGAGCTGGGGACAAACCAGTACCTTGTACATTCTGGGCAAGAGCTCCCACTGAGCTAACATCCCAAGCCTTACTGACACTGTTATTAAAAAAATAAAAAAATGCATATTCTGAAATTTGGTTTGTCCTAAATAGTTTCAAAAATAATTTTCTATACTCGCTATTACATTCTTACTATCAGTTAGCACAGTTACTATAGTGAACACTTTTCTAGCCTTGAACTCACATTGAGTCATTACCGGCTCTGCTTTATTTCCATTATACTTTGTAAGTTACTGTTTAAAGTAAAGCAACACTTAGCATCTAAAATAATAGTGTGTTCGCTTTTTAAAGTTGGATAAATGATGTAGGATTTTTGGAGCTACGAGATGTTTATTATTTCTGGTTACAGTCTTATAGAGATTTCCTACTGGAAGCCCAACTTCTGAGTTTAGAGGTAAAAGAGTGCATATGATTTCATGGTATCTTTGCAACAATCTGTTTCTTGTGAAGAACAAAATTTAACAAATTTTGTCTAGAAAGAGGGAAATGAGACAGAGAGCTGACTAGCCTGCAATGAGATCTCCAATGGAAAATAAATATGACATCCTTAGGGATGACCAAGGATGGACAGAGTCCTGGAGTCTTGAAAGAACAAGGGTGATCTAGGATGAAGGACTTACAGTCCTGAAAAACAAACAAAACCCCAAACCCAACCCAACTACATTTCAGAAAAGATGTGTGCATGCGATGGGATTCTGATTTACTTACCTAATTTCACATGACCGTTGTCCGTTAATAGAATGTTAGCGCCCTTCAAAGAGAGAACATTTTAGTTGAGTGGGAAGCAGATGTTTTACTAGGTAAAACATATATTAGGTTAACTATATATATTAAATTACTGTAGCCTTAGACCTAAATGCTTAAATTTAAGACGTATTCAATTAAAATGCTACTTAATTATAAAAAACATTGCTATCCACTTTTCAGTTAATTTCATGATGTTTACATAATGTGCTCCCCTAAAAAGATTAATACGGTTTGAATGATAACATAGAAGTGACGCATTTTAATCTAAATAATATTTTTTTGGCTGAATACAAAGCATTGATACACTAAAATGTTATTTTAGCCTCACATTTCAATGGCCACAGCCACCCCCATGCAGTTTTTAAATGTGCACACTAAAGCCAGCAGCACTTTAATCCAACAGCTGGTATGATAATAGCTCAGGGACATGTTCTTAGACCCCCTACCTCTAACCCAAAAGAGAAAGGAACAACAGAAGAGTAGAAGGACAAAAGAAGGAGGGGAGTGAGGGAAGAGAGAAGACAAGGGAGGGAGGGAGGGAGGGAGGAAGAAGGAGGATGAGGGAGTGGTGGTGATATATGCCTTTAATCCCAGCACTGAAGAGGCAGAGGCAGGTGGATCTCTGTGAGTTCCAGGACAGCCAGGGCAACACAGAGAAATCTGGTCTCAAAAAACCAAGAAAAGAACAGGAAAAAAAAAAAAAAAAGATAGAGCCTTCTAGCCACCTAGAACATCATCCGTGAAGTGGTTGTCAGCCTGGGTCAAGAGAGAAAGGGAGAAGCTAAGACCCATATGCCGGCCTTCAGCCTGTCCCCTCTGCGCAGCTGGGCTCTGCCAATGTTCTCCCTATAGTTACGTTAATGTTCCTAAGTTACAACTTCTATCATTCTACATACACAGCACAGCTTCTTATCCACCTGTTCTCCCCTCTACCCATCCCCCTCTCTGAAAGACAACTGGCTGCCAGCCAGGCCAGGCATTGATTTTCTGGCTTAAGTTCCAGTGTTTGTATATGTAGGTGAGAAAGATGAAACATGGTTACTTCTGGACCCAACAAAAGATTCAGTGAGGCAGGAACAAACTCTCTGGAAACAAAGAATGGAAAGCAGTCCTCTGAAAGCTGATGACATTTAAGCAGAGGTCTCAATGAAGTAGGTATAGACAGCCACACCCAAAATCTGGGACAAGAACGTTCTAGGAAGAAAGGACAGCAAACACAGAGACCTAGACCCAGAATGAGTTTGACATATTTATTCCAAGAACAGTAAATTTAGTGTCCCAGTGTTGTGGGACATTTATATTGCTGTGACTGGTGTAGGCAGGAGGTACAGGAGGGACTTCTGGGCAGAAAGACAGGAAGCAGGAATGAACGGATATACAAGAGAGATCGGAACAAGTCGGATACACAGAATGGGATAGTGATAAAAGCCATGTGGTAGAACATAGGTTAGTAAAAATATGGGTTAATTTAAGTTATAATAAGTAGTTAGAAACAAGCCTAAGCTAAAGGCCAAGCTTTCATAATTATTAAGAAGACTCTATGTCATTATTTGAAAACTGGCAGGACAGAGAACGACTCATTACATGACTGAAACATAATGAGTACAATAGAGAGGACAGGAGTGTGAAGCCAGCTCAAACAAGTGCATGCAGGGCCTGGGTCACGCATAACCTTGCGTGACCACAGCCCAAGATCTGCATTTCCCAGTAAGTAGTATGGGAATCAATGGTGCTGGTGAGCAGGGGTGCAACATGATCCGTTTGTCAAATATAGTGACAACTACAGAACCACCCTAACCAAGAATGGAAGCAACGAGAGCAGGAAGGTACCACAGAAATACAGGGAGATGGAATATGACGGGTGCCTAGACAAGAGCAGAGGCTGTGCTGACGGTCAGACCCCAAAGTCTGACACAGGTCCTTGCACAGAGAAACACAAAACTACCAAGCTAAGCTCATCTAAGTACCTATGATACCCATATACTCCCTGCTTAATAATACAATACAGATATGACAGTCTTCAAAGGGCCTCATACTTCACTTTATATTTCTGTTCAGATTGTCCATTCAACTAGGAGAAGACGCCAATCTCCATTTCTGAGAAAAACTTCCCAATCCTTCCCCATCATCCACTGCTAATGACTGGACCCTCCTTACACTCTGACCTCCTTCTCCATCATCCACTGCTAATGACTGGACCCTCCTTACACTCTGACCTCCTTCCCATAATCCATTGCTGATGACTGGACTCTTCCTTACACTCTGACCCCCCACAGAAGTTCCTTTACCTTCCAAGCACAAAGCCCTCTCTTCATGTCTTTTATTAAGCTCATGAGAAACACTTAAAGCAGGAGTCCACTTACATTCCAGGGAACATTTTCTTAGGACAGAGTCCAGAGCTTTCACCAGGGAATAGGAAAGGAGAATCACTTCTCCCACAAAAGGTTAAGAAGTTAAAAACTTGAGGAAATAAAAGAGGGAGAGAATGGCCTAAGGAAGTAAACAACAAAGAAGAAATAAACAAAAGGAAGAACGTTTCTATTGAAGAGCACAATAGAAACACCCTCAGGAGTTTGGTCAGGATGAGCTAATTCCTCAGGGAGCTGCCAGGGCCTCCTTCACCCAGGGAGACTCATGACTAATGATATCTTTCATTGCCTTAAGAGGCTAAATTTAGGAGATGATACAGTACTCAGTTTACTGTGATTTTATGGAAGCTACAGAGCTAATTTATATCTTATAAACAAATACAAGATAACAAACAATGACACTAGAAACACTAATCCAACCAGGTGTGGGGGTGCTTGCCTATGATCCCAGCACTTGGAAGACAGAGGCAAAAGGAACAGGAATTCAGATACATTCTCAACTACCTACATAGTAAGTCTGAGGACTGCCTGACCTACATGGACAATGTCTCCAAATACTTCCGAGCCAAAACCAACCGAGCAAAAGTCCAAACTAATCCACTCAACCCCACACTTTAGGGGCAGACTTTATTGCATGTGATTCTGCCTCAACAATGCTACCCTAAGAATGTAATGAGACTTGCCATGGATCACTCATGTTTATTATAGCAAACTTATCAAACAGAATAATCAAAACAAGTCTGCTCAGCGACTAAATTAGAGTATTTAAAAGTGAAAAACATTATTTAAAAGCAAAAAACAGGCCAAAAATATAATGTATACCTTTATATCTCTGTGCATTTTTCCTTTACTGTGAAGATAATACAATCCCTAGAGTTTCAAAAAAAAAAAAAAAAACAAGAAAAATAAGCAAGATTCATCACACGCACAATTGAGTAGTGGTCATTATTTTATTTACTCTATAAAAAACCAATTTTAATGAAATATTATAGAAGATAAGAGTCAAAATGAGAAATATAAAGAAATCCCAGACAGAACCACTAATTTTTCTAAAATAACATTTAGTCAACTGTACAGTCTAAATTTTTAAAGTGTATGTCCCACTAGAATCACAGTAAATTTTAATTCCTCTGATACTACTGAATTTTCAGGCCTTTCTTTGTTGTTAAAAAAAAACATAAAGACTAATGGCACTTGAATTCTAGGTTCTATTATAATCTTCAGGCTTTATAGTATTTAATTATAAATATGGCTTTCATTTCTAACAGTTTATAAATGTATTAAGGGCCAGAGATATAGTTTAGTATAGAGCACTTGTCTAGCATGTGGGAGGTCCTGGGTTCAACCCCCAGTACCACAAAAAACAGAATACAACTAAGTAAAACAATACAACTGTATTAAATATTTTCAAGAGTTTACCATACTAGATTATCTTGTCCTCTCATAGTAATGAATAACATATAAATGTTTAATAGAGAATAGTAGTTTAAATATGACTTGCCTGTAGTGTTTCTCTGCTAACATATGCAATCTGCAGTTCTGAGAGGGGTCCAGTTACTGTAAGGGAAGAAAATTAGGATTAGCAAGATTAAGCAACACATGTTTCGTACTAAGTGGCCAAGTTTAAAAATCCCATTAAGAGCTGACTCTACGTAACTAAACAATTTTACTAAGCCCAGTGTCAAAAAGGCAGAGTTTTCATTTTGATTCTTTTTAAGTCTGACATGCTCACTGTTGTATTTCTAGTGCTTAGAACAATTCCTGGCATAGAAAAGCAACACTGTGCTGCTTATAAACAAATAACTGACTAAAATTGGTTATCTTTTTATTTGATATCTTGCTGATCCAATATTCACAGATGTTAAAAGAATGCTCAAGTGGCTTGTACTTTCATTAAGGTTTCTTTATTGATGAGCTTTAAATCAATATTTTCCCTAAAAATATTACCATTGTAGTTATAAAATTAATGTACACTCACAATAAAAATTCCAGTCAATACAGAAGTTAAGAAAGTCTCTTTCTTATCCAGAATACTACTTAATAATGCAGAAAGTTTCATCTACAATCTATAAGTTGATTTTATATATGTATAATATGATCTTCAACTTAAATTGGGTTATGTTCTAGATAAATCCAGTTTATGCTGATAATATTCTAGGTCAAAATGAATTTTATGTATCAACATACAACACCCAGCTAAGCAGTCCTGGACACATGACATATAAGCTGCTGCTTCAAGGTCTCATGGTCCAGTGGGATCTATAGCTTGCTATCACTGTCTAGTAATATACCCAAGAGTACATGAACTCTCACTATTCATGGGTATACAACAGTGGCCTGGGGAAAGGTCATATTCAAAAGCTGACCTATGGTTTACTGAACGTATATGCCATTGCTAAGTCCAAAGCCTGTAAGCCGACTCACTGTAGGTTAACATGTACTGTGATACAAACGAGCAAAAACTAACTCAACGCACACGATTCTGAAACCTGCTCTTCTCTGTCATAGACATTTTCCCACAGCGATATACACACCTTAATTTTTATTGTAATTGTAATGTAAACTACACTGATAGTGTGATAGACAGCCATGTGCTGTTTCAAGACGGTGGAAAGAAGAGGAGGCCCCCCCTTGTCTCCTCCAAAATCTTCCATCCTGGGTCAGGCTGGCCCTGACTCTGTAAGGAACGAGAAAACCAGCAAACAGAGAAAGGCGTTAAAAGCACCATATCCCTGAGAAGGAGGTGGAACATCTCCAACAGAGGCTGCTGCTGTCTATCCCCCAAACATAAAGTGCCAGTGGAAGGAAAGCTGCAAACCTATCCACGGAAAGTTCAACTAGGAGTTCCAGCTGACGGCAACGTCCCCAGTCAGTTTCTTCTGGGTATACGTCCCAGTTTAATGGTGCTGCCTGTTGGTTTGTCCTGAGGCGACCCCAGGCATTTCTGTGGGTGCTATAAAGTTGTGATTTGATGCTGTGAGATCTGAAGCTTCCATTTATTTGCTACTTGCTACCTCCTTTCACTATATACTTAACTTGCTTCACTCACTAGAAACGGAAAGTATAGCATTTTCTGGATGTACACAATATTTCCTGTGTGTGCATTTGCTATGGTTTGAGTGTATGTTCCTTAAAAATTCATGTAGAATCTTTTTCATGATGTGTGTTCACCTGTGACTGCACATGCATGTGCAGGTGTGTGTACACAGGTGTGCAGGCCACAGGGTGATAGAGTATTTTCCTTAATCGCTCTCAATCCTATATATTGAGACAGGGTCTCTCTTATACCCAGAGTTCACCACTTCAGCTGGTCTAGCTAGCCATCTTGCTCTGGGGATTCACTTCTCCATCTTCTAAGTGCTGGGATCACAGGTGGAACACACTAGCTTGGCTTTACATGGGGCCAGGGTTCTAAACTATTGTCTGCACATTTGCCTGGTAAACACTTCAACCTCTAGCCTCTCATGATGACGCTTTAGTGTGACAGTGTTAGCAAGTAAGACCCTAGGAGATGAATCCCATGAGATCTTGAGGCTACTTGAAGAATGAGATCAGAGGTCATGTGGGAGTCTTTGCTGCCTTTCCTTGTTTTCCCCATGCGATGACACCTATCTTCCTGGACACTGAACTTGCTGGCACCTTGATCTTAGACTTCCTGGTCTCCAGGACTATAAGAAGTAAGTTTCCTCTGCTTATGTATTGCCCAGTTTCAAGCATTCTCTTAAAGAGCACAATGACTCTGGCATTTAATGGTGTTGTGGTGAGTCTTCACTGTCAACGGGATTAAGTGACAATCGGGAAAATTAGTGAAGCACACCAGAGTATGTCTGACAGCCTTTCTATAGACAGGAGAATATAAGGGTTTTGACTTAAATACATTGCTACTTCGATGGATTTATAATAACATGGGATTATGAAGAGTAGTGAAAAGTAGGAGGTGTTGGGAGGACAGTGGAAGAAACAGGCCATTGGGGACACGTCCTTATTTTGTATCTTGCCTTGAATCTCTCCAGCATTGACTTTTTCTTTACTTCTTGTCTGTCAAGATGTGAACAGCCTTCTCCACATGTTCCCACTACCAGGATGTACTCTACTCCTTTGAGAGTACCCAGGTTTCCATGATGTCATTAGTATCCTGGAGGTATGTAATCCTCTTTGACCAGGCTGTGATGCTGCATGCTTGTGTGGACATGTCCAACAAGCTTCCTTTTCTTTTTGTAGATTCCTACCCACTCCCATCTCCAAGCTGCCATTATATAGGGAAAAGTATAATATTCTAGTTTTCTTTATCCAATGAAAGAGAAGTTCTTTTCTTCTCAGAATCCTAGAGTTTATGAGGTTTGATTTATTTTTAAAAGTTGTAATTTGGTGAGGAAGTAGTGGCACATGCCTTTAATCACAGCACTTTGGGAGGCAGAGGCAGGCAGCTGCCTAGTTCTAGGACAGCCAGGGCTACACAGAGAAACCTTGTCCAAAAAAAAAAAAAAAAAAAAAAAATGTAATTTGGGTAAGGGATATGGTTTGGTGGTAGAGCACTGCTTACCATGCACATGGCCCAGGTTTCAATTTTAAGCATTGCACATGCTCCTCTGCCTGGCTTTCAAGGCTGTCACATCTGATTCCAGCCCTAAACACATCATCCTAGACTAACTGGAGTGACCTCTCATGTGCCACTGTGTCATTGATGTACCGCTGACTCATCTATTAGAACACACTTCCTCTTTTTCTACCCAAGAGCTGCCTATCTTCTCAAGATGGATAAAGCCCACTCTCACCTCTGAGCTTTCAAAGATAATTTCAGAAGAGCTATATTTCCTTTCTCCTCCTTTGGTTGTTAGAATACACCAGAACGCTAGTATATAGAATAAAAGTACAGCAACAATCCCTCTGTTACGTCATTCTTATGTTAAATAAAACCTATACCAGGAAAAGAAAGTGATATGAAAGGAACTCTGAATAGTAAAACGCCCACCAAAATGAACTTCACAATCTTCTTTAGTAAAATCAAAGCTGGAATTACTAAGAGGCTCTATACCTGAAAACAGGAACTCAAGAGAAAATGTACAAATATTTTTCTCAAAGAAACTGACTTCTTGAATTAAGTTACTGTGCTTTGTACTAATTAAAAAATAAACTTGCACAGAAAGAATAAGCCTACTCTAGTCAGAACCAGGATAGAAATGGGAGACAGAAAAAAAAAATCTCACAAAAAAAAATAGCAAACAACAGTTTACCTTACAAATCTTCTGTATTATACCAATGACTCTCAATAAAAATGGTTTTAATAATTTTCTAATTCCCTAGATTTCTGCACTAAGAGAATAAAGACACATTTAAGTGCTACTCCATGAATCCCTGAGAGCAAAGACGACTTCAGCATCACCATTACTCAGTGTCTTAGTTACTGTTCTCTTGCTGAGAGGAGACACTATAAGAGGCAACTTAGAAGAGAAAGCAACTAATTAGGGGCTGTCTTACAGTTTCAGAGGATGAGTCCATTATCATCATGGAGGAAACATGGTGGCAGACAGGGAGGTGAGTGCTGGAGCAATAACTGAGAGCTCACACCTGACGCACAAATTGTAGGCAGAGAGAAACCACAAACCTAATACTGAGTGACACATCTCCTCCCACACAGGCCACACCCCTAATCCTTCCCAAACAGGTCCACTGACTTGGGACCAAGTGTTCACCCATATGAGCTTCCAGGGGACACTCTATTTTAAAGCATCACCAAACATCATGATATTCTGTCATTATGAACTTTGGATTCTGCAGGGCAATTCTGAACTATGATGTCCCTCCAGAGCTAACAAGAATTCCAGTGCATAAGCTTTCTCTTGTATAAAGCAGGTGCCCCTTTCACTGTATGTATCACACAATTCAAAAATAAAGCTTAGCTTCTTTTCTTAAACATTAATGTTTGGATATAGTAGATAACAGACTGCTTAGTATCTATAAAGCAACTCTGGCCTTACCATGATAAATGTCCTGCAAAGAACCACCTCCACAGAACTCCATGCAGATCCAAAGTTTATCTCGCCTATGAAGAGAAACAATCGTGTGTTATGTCTTCATGATTAAAATATTTGTGATCCTATCTTGTGTGCTGTATCACTGAAAAGCTACATAAACACAACATGCTATCTTTTAAAACCTGAATTAAGCCTGATTTACTGCACTGGTATAACCTAACCCTAAGTTTTACTACTTAACACACTCAATTTATAGAATATAAAGCTGTTGTTAGGCATATTCAAATGGAACTTCCCTTTAGTTAAAAACTTCCTGTCTTATAGTTTATTTACCAGATTAGCACAGAAAATGTCAATACATCCCAAACACATCACTGTGATAGCACTCTTAACCAAATAACGTAAATGTGTCCTCAAATAAAGTTTCCAGACAACATTTCCAAAGCCTATAAAATTTATCACTGTTGTTTAGTGTTTCTCATTTCTATTCTAAGATGGTGTAATCATGAAACAACAGAAGACACAGTTATCAAAGAGTCATATTATCCCTTTCCTTTGCTTATTTATTTAATCATTAATTACCTTGTCCTCTTAGAACACACCAGGAAATGTATCATTTGCTAGGGCAGAAATAGAATAGGAGTTTCGGGACTTGGTAAACTCTGTTCTATAGGTGGACAAACTAATTAGATCAGAGGCCAAGTAACTATGGCTACTGAACCAGATTTAGTCCATTGCCTGGTTTTGTATAGTTCTGGAACAATAAATGGTTAAATGGTTGGGGGAGACCAAGAGACTATCTTTGACATGTGACAATAATAAAAATTTTAGTGTCATAAATATAGTTTCATTAGAATATAGTCAAACATGTCCATTTATATATTGTCTAAGCTGTCCTTGTACCATGACAGCAGATGGAAGTAGCTGTGAGCTGCCATTCACAAAGCCTCCAGACAAAGGATTTAATAGACAAGTACCACATGATTTCTCCCAGGTATAAACTAAAGCGCTTCAGAGTATAACAGGGCCTAATAGGGAAGTGGAGAGAAGCCAGAGGATGAGGGAGAGGGTGAGCAGGAGCTAAGCAGGCTATATGCACATATCATGGAACAGCACAGTTGGCTATGGCACAGGGTTATCATTGCTGTGATGAAGCACCATGACCAAAGCAGGCTGGGGAGGAAAGGGTTTGTTTGGCTTATGCTTCGACGTTGCTGTTCATCATTGAGGGAAGTCAGGCCAGGAAAGCTGGAGGCAGCAGCTGAAGTTGAAGCCATGGCCGCCCACATCACTTGTCCAGCCTGATCTTACAGAGGCCTTCCCTCAGCTGAGGCTCCCTCCTCTCAGATGACTTTAGCCTGTGTCTCATTGACAAAACCAGCAGCACAACAGTGGAACTTAGTAATCTGTACAAATAACACACATTTATAATTTTTTTAAAGCTACAGGCATCTTATCAAGGGAAGGTTTTGTGAGAAGACAACATTTAAATTGGGTCTTGAAGTTCAAGTAGGAATTCACCAGAGAGAGTGAGACAGAAGGGGATTGTGCAAAGAACAGAAACTTGAAAGAAGACATGACCTTTTAGAGGCTGGGTAACAGAGCAGAACAAACACTACCTCAAGAGACAATGGCCAGATATGCAGCTACAATTGGCGGGGGCTGTGCTGCGAAGCAATACTAGGTTGTAGACTTCTCAGAACAGTTACCTTCACCTGGATAAACTCTAGCTTGTCAACATCACTCTTGAAATATGGTATTTAAAACCAAGCACTGGGCTGGAGAGATGGCTCAGTGGTTAAGAACACTGACTGTTCTTCTAGAGGACCTGAGTTCGATTCCCAGCATCCACATGGCAGCTAACAACTGTCTGTAATCCCAAGATCTGACACCCTTACATAGTTATACATGCTGAAAAAACACCAATTCACATAAAATAAAAACAGCCAAACAAACAAAAAAAAAATAAGCACTACTCTGTTGCTACATGAACAGTGTATTAAAAAGCAGAGCTGTTGGTATTAGTAGGGGGTCAAATATGGTGGTAGCTGGATTAGCTACACCTAACCATTGGCTTGGCTGTGTACAGCAGACCATGTAGCATACAGCAACCACATGAACAACCAGGATGGAAAGGTCGGCTAACTTAATAGCTAGCAAGGCACCATGGTTCTGGAGGGTAAAGGCTCAAGAGAGTAAAGGCCAAAAGAAATCAGAAACCGCTTAAGATGGACTGCTTACAAGTGTGACATATGAACGAAATGGGTACATTTCTGTTGTTGTTTCTGATATGGTGCATATCAACAAATACAACCCTCAGAAATAGTGGCTGGCTACCCAGGGGCTAAGTTTTTAGAACTCTCAGAATGATTGGCTGTGGTCTTATTCAAAGTGAAAAAGGCAAAGCTGGAGAGTTGGTTCAATGGTTAGGAGCACTTGTTCTTGTAGAGGACCTGGGTTCAACTCCTAGTGCCCACATATTAGACCACAAACATTGTAACTCCAGTTCCAGGGTATCCATGGCCTCTGAGGGCACCAGACATACATGTGGCGTGAGCACACACACACACACACACACACACACACACACACACACACACACACAGAGGCAAAACATTCAAGTGCATTAAATAATAAATAAATTTAAAAAAACAAACAAACTGAGGAATGTACCTCTGACTAGAGGTTATTAACACTGACGTGTTTAAATTCTTCATAGAACCCAACTGCTTTCTTCTTCTCTGAAATACCATATTCCATTTCTCTTATTAATGTGGATATATGCATACAAGTATGTGGAGTCCAGAGGACAAACTTGGGTGTAAGCCTTAGGGATGCTATCTACTTCTATGTACTTCTCTTGAGACAGGGTCTCTCACTGGGCTTGAGTCCCATCCTCCTGTCTCCACATCCCCATCACTGGTATCACAAATGAGCTACCAGGCCTGGCATTTTTATGTTGCTCTCAAAGGCTGAGCTGGGGACCTTGTGCTTGCAAGACAACGGAGCTGTCTTTCTAGTCCTGGAGTTCCAGATATATTATTGTAGTGGGATATGTTATTACATCATAAATAATTGACCCACCTACTTACTGGTTTAATAAAAAATGTTAATTGGCCAAAGGCAGACAGGAAGTGTGGCCTGGGCTACCAGACTAAGAAAACTCTAGGAACAGGCAGAACACAGCAGAGATATAGAGAATTGCCTGTGAGATGAGATGCCACAGAGATGCCAGAAGACACAGAAGAAAGAAGTTGAAATGCTGCTGAGAAAAGGTACCAAGCCATATGGCTGAACAAGATAAGAATAACGGGTTAGTTTAAGAGCAATTACTAGCTAGAAATATTCCTGGGTCCTTGGTAAATCAGCAGGAAATGAATATAAGCTTTTGTGTGTTTTTTTGGGGCAAAGCTGCAGTGGGGCTGAGAGTGGGTCTAAACCTTGAGGTTAGGCTGAAAAGTCTGGGCCAGGGCTGGAGAGATGGCTCAGAGGTTAAGAACACTGACTATTCTTCCAGAGAACCTAAGTTTAATTCCCAGCAACAACATGGTGGGTCACAACCATCTCTCTTGAGATCTGGTGCCCTCTTTTGGCACACAGGCATAGTGGAGGCAGAATGTTACTTAAAAAAAAAAAAGTCTGGGCCAGAAATTTATTACAACAAATGGCGCACCAACATGGGTAAAATACACCCACAAAGCCATAGAAAGCTTAAAAATGGTCTAGAGCACAGAAACAGAGCCAAAGCAGCTTCTGAGTTGTGTCTCTCAAGTGGGCCATAGTAAATAGACTGAAAAGTGTATGGGATTAAATTACAAAATGGCGAGTTTGCTACATGCAATTTAAGCTGCAACAAGGCCAATTCCTTAGCCTCAATGTAAGAAACAAGCTACTTATAATGGATTTAAGATTTCTGTTCTTATAGGCAAAAGGGAACAGAGTCAAAGAAGGCTTCTTAGTAACAGCAGCTTTTCTTGGGAAAGCCCTGTTTGCTGGAGACAAGCAGAGAGGCACAGCTTTTTAAAGAGAGGCTTTCTAATTCAGCCTTAGAGGCAAAACACTTTTCAGTCTTTTAAGAGGCTTTGTTGCCAAATACTGAAATGGAGTTTATGAGCAGCAGACAGCAGTGCTTTGCTGAGTGATTATATGGACCCTAAAATGCCCTAGAGTGGTAATTGTGGGTTCTTCCAATACCTTGACTAAAAAGCTAAATTCTATGAAGCTAGACTAAGAGCTAGGTGAAGCCAGCCAGCTGCTCTAGCTCAACCTTTAATCCTTAGCCATACCTTGGCAGATTAAGAGTGTGGTCAGAAACAGAAATAAATATAGGGAGCTGGTGGAGTCAGCCACTTTAGACAAGCAAAGGTATGGTCAGAAAAAGATAAGAGATATACAGTAGAGACAGATTAAAAGAAAACTCTAAATCATTTAGAGTATGTTAAAAAAATATACATAGGCTTGAGAGAGAAAGGGAAAAAAAAGGATAGCAAAATTCCTTAAAAAAAAAAAAGAGTAGAAAAAATAATAAGCCACATAAAGCTGAAAAAATAGGATGTCTGGATACTCTGTTATTGTGTTGTCTTTAAGGTTTTTTTGACTGAAAATGAAGTAGTTAAAGCTTCTAAAAGCCATATGGTTATAAATGCTGTGGGATTAACTCTACCTATATATTTTATAAATGAGTTGACTTTAAAATTTAAACCAAAAGATATGCTACTTTGGAGAAGAAGTTTTATCTTTATTTCTACAGAAAATAAAAGACTGTGGATTTATTTCTGGTTAAAGAAAATAAAGTCTGATCGAAAAAGACCCCCTGAAAAGTCTCCAATGAAAACGGATGACTCAGATGATTCAGCATTTTAGAGCACCTCTGTTGTATTTCCTTTGAGCTCTGAATCCAAAACTACTTCAAGAAGATTGGCTGAGATGACCCAACCTTACAGAGTATTTAACTAAGGACTTGTTCATAATCCTAAATTTTTCTTTGGATCCCCATGGGATTGCCAATGCCCCCATTTAGCAGAAAGTAGCCTCGAGAACTACGCTCATATTCCCAAAATATGGATTATGGATGTTTGTCTTTGCTTACAGTGTTGGTTATAAGTTGTTATAGATAATGGGAAAAAAGGGATATTATATTTGGGGTCTTTGTTGTTTTAAAAAAGAAAAAAAGGGGAAATGTAGTGAGATTATGTTATTACATTATAAATAATTGACCTACCTACTGGTTTAATAAAAAATACTGATTGGCTGAAGGCAGACAGGAAGTGTGGTCTGGGCTACCAGACTAAGAAAACTCTGGGAACAGGAAGAATATAGCAGAGATGCCAGAGAATCACCAGTGAGATGAGATACCACAGAGATGCCAAGAGACACAGGAGAAAAAAGTTGAAATGCTGCTGAGAAAAGGTACCAAGCCATATGGCTGAACAAGATAAGAATAACGGGTTAGTTTAAAAGCAAGAACTAGCTGGAAATATTCCTGGGTCCTAGGTAAATCAACAGGAAATGAATACTAGCTTTTGTGTGTTTCTTTGTGGCAAAGCAGCAGTGGGGCTGTGAGTGGGTCTGAACCTCGAGGCTATACTGGAAAGGCTGGGCCAGAAACTTGGAGGATGTCAGTTATTTTTTTCTTTTTTAAGAATAAAAACATTAAAATGAGCTGGGATTGATTTGGTATTGCTTTCCATAAAGGCCCAGCTGGCTGCCACTCGTTAGTGCTCACTGATGACATGATTAATAATTTATTCACAATGTTTTCTGGGGAATGGCTGACATGTGATTTGATTGTATTTTTTTAGAAGTCATCTTTCTCCCTGTTACAAATGAGTCATTGATTATCTCTACTTTTCAAAGTCCCTTCTATTTGTGAAAAAGACATCTACTGATAGTGGATGACAATCACACTTGCTAAATGTGCAGTGTGAGGCAGAGCTTATATAAATCTAAAGCTTAAATTATTTAAAGTGTCTGGCTACCTTGTAATTACCTACTCACCTGCCATATGCTTGAACTCCACCTCAATAATGCTTTGTCTGCCCTCCCCAGTTTGAAAACAGTTCTACACAGTAGAGAAAATGAACAAGGGACAAGTTCCCTGCTGTCTTTCAGATTCACTGCCACTGTCTTCCACTTAAACGGCTCTGTTCCCTGCCTCTTCTTACTTACATACAGTGTTTATTTATTCTAAATAGTGACTTTCTAATTTATACAGGCAAAGAGAAAAATATGGACTATATATGCTGACACTATTTAAATATACAAAAAAAAGTTTTACATTTGAAACATTCCATTTGGTTAAAATCTCATATTATAAAAATTAAAAGGCTCACGTTGTTAGAATGTCTTAGAAGCCTGACTCTGTCACCACTGTGATGATATATCTGCAGTGCCCTGGGTCACTCATGAAGTGAGAGTGGACAGCATGTTATAAAGTGGGTGCTGGAACTTAACTATTTACTGAGCATCTACTAAGAAAATTTGCGGGCTGATTTTGATCCCTAAAGACAGGTTTGTCAGAACTCAAATCACACTTGAACTACTTCATCTTCTGTCTAAATCTGTTATAATGCTGTAACAGCAGCAGCAGAAAGTCATGGCAGAGTGTTTTGAGGATGGTATACTGAACTCCAAACCCCCTGCCTTTTGTAAAGTGAGTTGGCTTCACAAAGAGATGTCAGTGAAGGAACAGCCAGAGCCAGGCTTAAATTCTGCCAGAAACTATTAACTGAGTCTCAAGAAGAAAGGTTCCATTTCTTCCTGTTTTCTCCTCTGTCAAAGAGTGGGCCAGATGACAAGATCTCTCCGTCCTTTCCAGCGTAAACACAATACAGACCTAATTCTTAGGATTCCATGCCTCTCTCTGGTCCAAGTCTGTACTCAATAGAGGATAAAGAAGACTGTAGGAGAGAGCCAGAGAAAGGAAGGTGACAGACTGCTGTTCCTTTGTTCTTCCATTTGCTTTCAAGTTATTCTCATTGGCAATGCCAGTCGTGGGATACAGCCACCTATCTCACCCTGAATCTTTAGGTTACATTACCATAACTCAGTCTTATATTTTAAAAGGACTCCAACGTTGTTTTAATTTGGGCTTGAGTGAAAAAGAATTTCATTATAATCTTTATATTTGGATAAAAATAAAAGCAAACTTGATGTTAAACTCTTTCAAGCATCTTCTTTGTAAGTTGGAAATAACATCTACTAAGAAGCATACTGCTCGTGGTGTGGGAGTGATCAAGCGAGGCACAGATGTGATGGCACTTTCAGAACAGTGGGATGCAGCTGGCAGCAGCGGCGGTCAACATTTGGTAAGCATCATTATGTTCTAAGCGCCAGTCTCTCCATTTCTCATGTGTTCACATTTAGTCCTCATTGGTACCCATCACATGGGTGTTATCACCTCCATGTTACAGAGAAGGAGATGGAGCCGCTATTTGACCGTATGGCTTTCCATAAATCACACTGTTAATTGCTGATGAAAGCCAGGATTCTGGCATTTTCACTCAAGCCTCTAACCCTAACCACACCACTGTCTTCCTGCAAGAAGCACAATGGCTGTCCTGGGAGAATGCTCTGGGATGCTTTCAGAGTGGAGTAGGTAAACAAGTCCTTTTGCAGTGGTGATTTTTACTGTGTTTGGAATCAGTAACCAGCACCATGGACTTAAGTGGTTTCAGGAGGCCTTAAGTGGTTTCCTCAAGCCTAAGGATGGGTACTGAAGGTGTACATGTTGGGCGGATATTTGAACCACCCTCTGCTGAAGCAGTGTCAGATCTGCAGACAAGAATCCACCCCACACTGCAACCGCACTGATCTACCCCTATACCAGAGGGTTACTTGTTGGAGACTGACCCAGGACTATTTAGAATTTCCTGCTTCTTGGATGAAGCGTCCTTGGTAAATTACTAGCTTTGCAAAAACAGGCTTCTTGGAGTCCTTCTAGATTAGGCGTCCTTGGTTAGTTACAGAAGTGAGCTTCATGGAGTCTCCCATGATAAGATGTTGTTCGCAAAACTGCAGGCCTTGCAACAAACGGGATGCCCTTGGCCCATCATACAATGTACGTTTAGATAGGGCTTCAAACAGTAATCAGTCAGCTGCAGAATCATGGAACCAAAGAGATCCTGCCCACCCCGACTTCCTCTGATAATTTTTCACTCTCCTCTTCGGTTAACTCCCCTCTCTCTGCTTCCCCTCCCTGCCTGGAGCCTTGCACTCCCCTCTCTCTGCTCCCCCCTCCCCTTCTAAAGCACTGCTTAAAAAGTCTCAGCATTCATTTAATAAACGAAGCCTTGACGTGACTCAGACTGACTCTTTTCGTTCTTTATGCACTTGGCTTCCTCTCTCTCTCCCCCCATTTGCTTCACAGGTGCCCCCCCTCGAAACCCTCGAATAACTGGACCTGCTGGACAGGGACAAGTGGCGCCCAAATGCGGGGCTCGAGGTATGTTGGCCATCGGACGACAGACGAGAAGGAGGCCTGGCCGGACATACATATTCTGGTAGCGGAGCCCGGACAGCATCACTCGTGTGATGCGGGCTGCCGTGAGGTGAGACTTGTCCTCCCACAAGCTATGGGCAATATACTGTCTAAAGAAACGCTCTTTCTAATGGAGATGAAGAGAAAAATCAGAGAGAGGGGGGTAAGAGTTAAAAAGAAAGACTTGTTAAGATTTTTCTGCTTTGTGGAGAACAAGTATCCCTGGCTGGTCATCAACAGCCCAGGCATTCACCCGCTGACTTGGAATAAAGTGGGAAAAGACATTAATAAAATGCTCAGAGAAGGGGAAAAAATCCCGGACGCATTTTTTACCTTTTATGGAATAATAAGGGATATTCTAACAGATTCAGAAGGGAATGATGGAGCGTCTCATTTATTAGCGCTTGCAGAGGACTTGTTAAATGGTGTATCCTATCCACAGGGAAAAGAGGGTGGGGTGGGTAGCTTTAAATAAGGCAGATCAAAAACAAGGAAAAACAGTTCAGAAAATTGAGAATCCTAACATCATTGTAGCCAGCACAGATGGGCGGGATGGAATAAACCATGACAAGGCAACGGGGGAAGCTAGCTTCGTACTCCCTCCCTAGTAGGTGAGCCCGTACTGGAAAAGGATTTGGATTCCCCTTTGATCAGACCTTCCCATCCCATTAAGTCTCTGTATCCTGTCATTCACAAAGATAAAGGTGATGATTGGCCAGATCCCGCCTCAGAGGCCAATCTAGAGGGGGAGGCAGCCCGCTTTGAAAAGGAAAGATACGATCCACCCAGGGTTCAGACTTTACCAGTCCTCAAGCCACGCCTCCTGGCTGCCGGGGAGTTAAGTGTCTTGCAATGGCCTCCCCCTCCTCCGCCCGACACCCCACACCCCGCCTCGTTACCGGGGTCCGGAGCCTGCTTACCACCAAGGAATCTCTCTTAGGTCAAGTCCAAAGTTTAAGGGAGGTCCTTTCATTAAAAAGAGAGCTTGAGGACCTCACCCGCCAGATTCAAACGTTACAGGCTGACCTCACCAAAACGGCTTTGCCCCCTAAAGTGAGTGCAAAAGGACAGAGTTCTCAGAGGCAGGTGCCCGCAGCGGCTCTCTCCTTCCCTGTAATGACTCGCTCGACTGATCAGCCTCGAGCAGCAGAGGAGACGGAACAGATAGAAGGGAGCAAAGAGATGGAGGGGCAGCCAGATTCATCCCAAGATCAAGGGGAGGAACACAGGGAGGAGGACAGTAGAGAAGCTGATGATACGATCTCAGGCTCTGAAGAAGAAGTCGAGCACAACAATCACGGCTCTCAAGGCTTTCATATTTTCAAAAAATTAAGGATTAGAGATTTGAAAGATTTACATTCGGCTGTTAAAAATTATGGCATTAATGTCCCATTGACCATATCAGTCCTGGAAGGGCTTGGGTAAGGAGGTAAACTCCTCCCACATGAATGGAACAAAATTGTCCAATCAGTCCTGACTCGTAGCCAATATTTGATCTGGAAGGCCGAATTCATAGACAGGGCTGAAACGCAGGCTGCATTAAATAAATGCAGCCCGCAGATAGCCTCCTGGTGTGTTAACAAACTGACGGGGTGGGGCAACTTTGCCGAGGAAAGTAAACAGAGAGGCTTGCCTGTGGGACTCCTGGCGCAGACCTCTCAAGCAGCTTTAGCAGCGTGGCGAGCTGTTCCCTCCATGGGGTCGGCCAGCACTTCGCTGTCCAAAATAATGCAGGGAACTAATGAGCCCCAATGACAAAGTGACTCAGATGATGTTAAAAACGGGTTTCCTACCAGGAAAAGGTCTGGGGAAACATGAACAAGGGCCCAAGCAACCTATTATGGTCCAACAAAAACTAGACAGAAAAGGACTGGGTATGAGTTCTAAAGACCTTTTTTCTTAAAGACCACTGCTCTCCTTGCACGCCACGCTGACAAAATAATATGGAAATCAGATGACCCAGTGTGGATAGACCAGTGGTCCCTGCCTCAAGAAAAGGTTGAGGCTGCCCTTCAGTTAGTGTAGGAACACTTAGACCAAGGGCACCTCGAACCTTCTACTTCCCCATGGAATACTCCTATTTCTGTCATCAAAAAAAGGACTGGTAAGTGGAGGTTGCTACAGGATCTTAGAGAAGTTAACAAAACTATGATGCCCATGGGGGCATTGCAACCAGGGCTACCCTCGCCTGTAGCCATCCCCAGGGGACATGCTAAAATAGTTACTGATATTAAAGATTGCTTTTTTTCTATTCCCCTCCATACTGCTGATTGTAAAAGATTCGCTTTCTCTATTCCCATTACTAATCAGATCGAACCAAATCCGAGCTTTCAATGGAAAGTTTTGCCCCAGAGGATGGCAAACTCACCCACTCTTTGCCAGAAATATGTGGCTCAGTCCATTGACCCAATTAGAATACAGTTTCCTGAGGCTTATATTATCCACTACATGGATGATTTGCTGATCGCTTCTGAGACCGTGGAAAAGACGCATCTAGTAGTGCAAAGCTTGGTGCGAGCCTTACAAGATACAGGGTTTAGCATTGCCCTAGCTTGGTGCGAGCCTTACAAGATAGAGGGTTTAGCATTGCCCTAGCTTGGTGCGAGCCTTACAAGATACAGGGTTTAGCATTGCCCCTGAGAAAATTCAGACGCAGTTTCCGTTTCTGTTTCTGGGGTTCGAGTTGCATCCTGAGCTTCTCTATACTCAAAAGATTCAAATCAGGAGGAATACTTTGCTCTGCCTTAATGACTTTCAGAAATATTGGGAGATATCCAGTGGCTATGGCCTTACTTAAAAATGACAAAAGGAGACATACGTCCTCTTGAGGACATCCTCAAAGGAGATTCTGATCCCCTCGCTCCCCGCCACCTCACTGTGGAGGCTGAAAAGGTACTTGATAAAGTTGAGTTGGCCATCACCCAGCAACACATCGGGTTTTTCTCTCCTGATTTACCTCTGTATTTAATAGTCTTTTCTACAGAATTTGCCCCCACTGGTCTGTTATGGCAAGAGTCTGTGCCCTTGCTATGGATACACCTCCCGATTGCTAAAAGAAGAATCCTTCCTTTATAACTTGGGAAAATCTGCAGCCGAACGTCATTGGCACCCAGAAACTTGCCAAGGTTATGCCCAAGCTTTATGGAGAGATCCTATCACTAGTGTATGGAATGACCCAGACCCAGTGCTAATCTGGGGAAAAGGATCTGCATGCATCTTTGACACCAAGGAAAATGGGGCACGTTGGTTGCCTGTAAGATTAATTAAACCCTATTCGGGGAATATGCCACATAAAAATACATAATCACCTTGGGTCCAGGAATTAGTCCTGAGACACAATTTTTTTTTCTTTGCAGGTGCCCCTGTGACTGATGGAAAGAAAGGGACCATGAGTGACTTCATCGCTTCTCCGGCACGCCCCGAGATCCGGAAGACCCGCCCCTATCCTCTCTCTCTCGCCTTTTAATTTTGCTTACCATCCCTATGACCAGAACCAGCCCCCATGCTATTAAGAAACTCACTTGGCAAATTGTCTCGCAAACTGGAGAGGTGGTCTGGCAAACAACTGCCAACCATGCCCCTTTTTCTTGGTGGCCGAGCCTGACCCCTGATTTTTGCAAATTGGCTACAAGGGTCCTCTTGGCTGCCCACCATTCTAGCCCCTTTAATTGTCTTTCTCCTTCTCATTTCTTTTGGTCCCTGGGCTTTTCAGTGGTTGACTCGATTTATCAAAAGTCAGATTGATTCGGCTTTACCGCAACATATTTCAGTTCATTATCATAGATTAAATACAGAAGAGAACAGCCAGGAGCCTGCTCAAAGACTCGGGTTTGGTGTCCTCAGGTCCTAAAACCCCCTGGGGGTCCTATTAGAACCATGATGGAGATGCCCCACACAGACCCCTCAACTCGGGCGAGGCTGCCCCTGTGCGTGGGAGAAACTTCAGGCATAGCTGGAGTGCAGCCGAGACTGCACAGGCTGGGGATGGAAGTGCCCCTATAACCCGAGAGTCTGGATTACATGCCCTGTTGCATAATGGTTGTGCAGTAATAGCCTGATGCTCAACAATTTCCATTCCCTCCAAAAACTGCACAGTCCACTGATTCCCGCACCACGGGGACGCCTGTGGTGTTTGAATCTGGGGAGACATCGCCTCCTGGACCTCTCTGCTTAGCTTAGAGGGACGGGGCCTCTGTGATCCTCCAGAAGTCATTCTTTTGGACCAACCAGACCTCTTAAAGACTTGACCGCATAGACACAGTCCATTTTTTTTTTTTTTTAAGAAAGAAGGGGGAATATGTTGGAGACTGACCCAGGACTATTTAGAATTTCCTGCTTCTTGGATGAAGCGTCCTTGGTAAATTACTAGCTTTGCAAAAACAGGCTTCTTGGAGTCCTTCTAGATTAGGCGTCCTTGGTTAGTTACAGAAGTGAGCTTCATGGAGTCTCCCATGATAAGGTGTTGTTCGCTAAACTGCAGGCCTTGCAACAAACGGGATGCCCTTGGCCCATCATACAATGTACGTTTAGATAGGGCTTCAAACAGTAATCAGTCAGCTGCAAAATCATGGGACCAAAGAGATCCTGCCCACCCCGACTTCCTCTGATAATTTTTCACTCTCCTCTTCGGTTAACTCCCCTCTCTCTGCTTCCCCTCTCTGCCTGAAGCCTTGCACTCCCCTCTCTCTGCTCCCCTCTCCCCTTCTAAAGCACTGCTTAAAAAGCCTCAGCATTCATTCAATAAACGAAGCCTTGACGTGACTCAGACTGACTCTTGTCGTTCTTAATGCACTTGGCTTCCTCTCTCTCTCCCCCCATTTGCTTCACAGGTGGCCCCCCCCTCAAAACCCTCGAATAACTGGACCTGCTGGACAGGGACAACTACTGATCTCCTTCCTGACTCCACCCCATCTACCTGCTTAACAGACTAACAGGCTCTGCTAGAGTGGGGAGAGCTGCTTCAGGTTTGCTTTTAAGAAACAGAGCCTGGACAAAATTCCCCAGGGGCCTCTACCTGCTGTGCTGAGCACATTCTGTATGTGGGTCATGCGAGAACAGGAGCCTGGAAAAGGCATAGGTGACCCCGCCAGTAACAGAGGAAAACATTCTCCAACCGTCCTGTTAAAGGGACAACAAAAGCAACTAGGCCACAGTGTCAGCCTTACTGTGCAGACAGTGACCGGGCCAGGCTAGTCTACAGGACACCCATGGCACGTGACCTGCCAAAACAGTGTGGCAGCTAAGTTCAGAGGCAAAAGTTTTGGGACCTGGAAAAGTATGTTGTGGAAATAATTATAGTTCCTAGTCTTTTGAACAAAATGAAGCAAAAGAATGAGACCAGAAATACAGGACATACAAAAAAAAAATCTTTTAAACAAACAAACTACTTTGGGAATGTGATGCTCCTGACTGAACACTAGAAGCCTAGAAGAAAGGAGCAGCAGCTGGTGCATTTAGAACTAGCTTCCTCGATGAAACCACACCCAGAATTCCCAAGTCACAAGACAGGGTGACATTGTTACAGAATTCACATAAACAAAAATTCCATTCACGTGAAAGAAAAGATCCTATCCTCTAAAGGTGAATCACAGCACTAGAATCAATTTATTCTTTAGGTGAATTAGGTGATGGAATCATTACTGTTCTTTAAGGAAAATAAATAACATACCTGAGATAGCTTCCAAAATAAGCAACAATGTTTGGGTGTTTGCAGTCTTTCATCATAATGATCTCCTGCTGCACAACGGCAAAGTCTTCTCCTAGGACACAAAGCAAGAGTGTTGGACATTCGATAGGTAAGAGTGAAGATAATTATACTTATGATTAACTATAACATAGTTAATGGATTTTATATCCAACACAACAGTTCGTTAGTGGCATTACTACTAACAACAATTTCAGCCCTTACTTGAGAGGAACCCACAGCACAATGAAAAGTACAGGTGCCCATCCCAGACTTTTGGGTTCCAATTCTTTTCTCACTAAAGTCTACACACTTGGACAAATTGCTTATCTCCTTGCACTAATTTCCTGCTTAGTAAACAACTGACCTCACAGGGCTTGGTTACCTGGAAAAGGCCTGGCATGGTAATTTCCATACATACACTTACTGCTAGTACTACCATACCTTGGGCACTGTCAAAAAAATCACATATTACAAATATAATCTTCAATAAGAAATAGCCATTAGTTCCCTTGTTACTAAACATCTGTCTGGTTGTGGTAGCCACATGCCTGTAGACAGCTGGTGGGAAAGAGGCAGGAGAATCAACAACATTCAGCATGAGGAGGTGATCCTTTGTAAAGTTAGAGAAGGTCCTGGGTACATGAAGGTGTGAGCTCTGCAGTGCTGGAAGGCCCACAGTCTAGCAGTATGGCTACAGGTGACCCACGTGCACAGGCCTCTTCCACTTAGTCCTTTCCCAACACCGAAGGCTGAGCGAGCCCTGCTCTGTGCTTGCCCAAATACTTCAAAATAAGACCAGGTGACCTCACAGCACCAGCACATGCTGTGACTGCTGGGGACAAACAGAAGTGCAGGGAGGACAGTGAGAACCAGGGGTGGACACAGAAAACAATGGAGAGTCCACACCTAAGCCAAGGACACTCACTGTTTAGTATTCTGATCCACAGTCAAATAAAATGGATCCTAAGGGCAAAGTAAGAAAGACCGTTGTACCCATGACCGCTCATGTCCAAAGCATAAGGTTGTCAGAGTAAGAAGCCCTGACATTTCTGACCACAGCATCTTCCTGAGACTTGAACCATCTGAACCCGACTCTACCCCTCATTACAAGGGGAAAAGTAGAGGAGAAGAGATTAGTTTGTGTGTGCAAAATCACAAATTCCTGAAGGAGAACAGGGAATCATCCCTCAAAAATGCACATCACCCGGTCCATTTATATGTTCATTTCATACCCCAAGAATTCTGATCTTCAGTTTATCAGGAAGAAATTCAAGCCAGACATAATATGGGACTGATACTAAGTTTCATGGGTGTGTGAAATACTTTGGAGGGTCTGGACATTCACTTTGTCACCTGTCCTGGAAGATTATTGTCTGCAGTTGAATAGAAGAGCTGTATGTGGTCAAGGTTGATCTAGTAGTCAGCACAGCACATGGCATTCAATGGCTGAAGTTCTCTCTCTGGGGGAGGTCTACTGATCATTAGTGGTCATAGTAGAAAACATAGTAGGAACAGGGAGGGAAGGAGGGAGAGAGGGTACTTAATGATACAAGTGAACAAGCCTCACCTCCCTCCTTCCATACAATGCAGGGAAGCCCAGGGCCTCTGTATCTGTAGCTAGGGCTTCTGTATTAACTATATTAACCTATTAACTCTGCAGGGATCTCCACACACATCACTGAACAGTTCTCTAGCACCAGATCTGGCCTAACTCATTTCCATATCCTTAGCATGTGACACACATCTGAATTCCCCCAGGGGACAGCAACAATCGCATGACTTGTACTTCAGACTATTTACTCCTTTTTCTTACAGTGGTTAAGTTTTTCACATTATTTTCTATGAAATGTTATTGATCCAACTGTATGTCATCCTCCCGCAAGAAGTCAACCCTAGGGGCTGGAGAGATGGCTCAGTGGTTAAGAGCACCGTCTGCTCTTCCAGAGGACCCGGGTTCGATTCCCAGCACCCACATGGCAGCTAATAACTGTCTGTAGTTCCAGTTCCAGGCAAACACCAAGGCAAATAAATAAATAATAAATAAAGTTTTTTTTTTAAAAAAAAAAAAAAAAAAGAAGTCAACCCTATGATTGTGACAAGTTAAACCCAACATTTCAAAATCCAAGGAAAGATTCCACATAGTCAGTTTTTAAAGGTAACTGAGATATGTAAATTTAGGTAGGAAAGACAGAAAACACAGCTTATACATTAGTATCCAAAGAAGTTGAATAGCTCACTCAGAGAACTCTCTGCAAAGCTTGTATGAAATTCCAAAGATAAGTGAACAAGAAAATATTTATAACACTTAGTTAGATACCAAAAAGTAGAAAGTTAAATTAGATAACTTCCTAAACTGCTTTTCAATTCTACACCAGTTTTTGAAGAAAATTTTTTAGGTAATAATATGAATTCACATCTCAGAAGATGCACCTGTAGATAGACCCCTGGAGGCCAAGTGGCCAGGCCCAGACCCTAGGGGAGGGTGGGGGAGGGCAAGCCCTACCCCCACCCAGACCATTCTAATGGATATGGTTGTTTCCAGCCTCTCAAGACCAGGCAGCCAAGCTCTGCCTTCCAGGGGAAAAAAAAAGCCTGAGATCAGGTACAAAATCCCACCAATCTCTGAGCTGGCCCCAAGATCCAAGGTCAGGTCAAAGAACCCCACCAATCCCAGCTCACCCTGGAAAGCTCCATTCCCAAGAAACCCTATATAAAGACTGCCTGCAGCTCAGTTCTTTGCTGTTTCTCACCAGAGGAGGGGCGGGGTGTAGTCTTTCCCAATAAATCTCTTGTGGGAGGTTTGTGGTGAGGTGTGACTTTGTGGTGTTCCTTGGCTCCCAACTTACAGGATATCTTTTGTGGGACCCAGAACAGCTTGGCTATACAGCTGCCATGAAAAGTAGGCAGCACCTGGTAGTTCCAGAAAGAATCTCAGGAATGTGCCTCACAGTGAAACAAATAACCTAGGAGCAGTCAATTAAGAAACAGGGCAGTGAAACTTAAGGGATCCAGATGTCCTGCAGACATCCAGTCTGTAGTTTACACCTTTGCAGACATCCTGCTGGCAGATTTTAGTTTTGCACAGAAAATTTATCCAATAGTTTCAAAGGCTGGTTTCACTCTGAAAGTTTAACCAATAGTTTCAAAGAACCACCTTATGCCACATACCCAATCCCGAAGCACCAAAGCATGTAGCTCCCTGCTTGTGTATTTTTCCTTTAAAACACACCCATTCCTGAGCTCAGGGCCTGAATTCCCTCCATCTGCTGCATTGGAGCATAGGATTTTGAACTGGGTTCGAACCTGACCCTGACAATAAAAAGACCCTTGTGTGCTTGCATTGGAAACCAGCTCCTGGTGGTCTCTGAGGGTCTCAAAACATGGGTATAACATTTTCTCCTTAGAGCTGTAACACAGCATCTGTTAGCATTTAAACCTGCCCCTTTGGAACCTGTCCAAAAAGCAGGCAATATACCTTGGCCCAGGATCCTGATAACATCCTCCATAAAGTTCCCTGTAAGAGGACAACCCCCTTCTCTCTTCCCATGAGGTTGAGGTCTAGGTAGCCTCTTCCCCCTTTCCTGTCTTTTTCCTCTTCTTCCTCCTTCTTTCTCTCTCTCCACTCCCACTTTCCCTTCCCTTAAGAAAACTCTCCACATAAAGGTCCTAAGTGTCTTTCTCTGTGCCTCTCACCCGCGGTGTCCACCACCTGATGTGTCTGCATGGCCTGCCTGTCTGTCTGTCTCCTTCTCTCTCTCTCCCTCTCCTTCCCTCCCTCTCTCCCTTTCTCTCTCTCTCTCACACACACACCCATGGGACACCTTGGCAAGACCACTGTGTGCCGTTTTTAATACAACAAAAGATTCCATGACTCCTGCATCCCTCACCCACACTCCCCCACCCACCAAAAGACCCTGAGATAAACAGCCACGTTGACAAGTGAAGCATGTGATGAATCATGAATTAGGCAGAAAAATATAAAGTCATGTGATGTTCTCAGGGCAGACATGGTATATGTGCAGTATTCAATAACTGTTAACTAACTATAGTGAGGTTCCCAGGGTCTTTGTTGCAGAAACCGGTGAATGTTTTGTGGCAAAGAGGTTCGCAGGTGCATTAACAGTGATGCCTCTAAGATAGGGACACCACCCTGCCTGCTGGGGACTACAGGACGGTTGCAGCACGAGTTTGGGAATGTTGATCCAGATGTTGTAAAGGCAAGCAAGTGATCAGGACTGACAGACAAACTAATGGAAAAGCTAGGGTGTCTAGCAATAAGTCATGCATATCTGATCAAAAACCATGCCACAGGTGCCAACACTCTGTAACAGGGAAAGAGCAATCTTTGCAACAAATGACGCTGGGGGACTGGATATCCACCCCCAAAAAAGCCCAGCACTCTTCACACATAGAGACAAAAATGACTCAGAAATAGGTTAAAAACCTGAATGCAAGACTAGAAATAGTAAAGTTCTCATGAAAAACAGGCGAGAATATCTGTAACCCTGGTCTTAGCAAATGATATCAGAAACAAGACCTAAACCACAGAGAACAACGGGAAACAAAAGCAGGAACAGTGAGACTAAGCGGGACTCTGTCTCTGCATGGAAAAGGAGACAACAGTCGCAAAAGGCAGCCTATGCAATGGAGGAAAACACGTGCAGAGCACCCACCTGGTAGGAGGTGACTGTCTAAAATACAGGAAGCAAGCAACCAAATAACTCCATTAAAAAATGAATGAAGACTGACAGGGCATGCAACTTCCACAAGACGTACAAAGATCAAACAAATATGTACAACTATAAATATATATAACTTTCAAATATTAAATTGCAAATATTAAGTGGTTTTGAGGATGTTAAAAAATCGGACCCCTTGGGCATGGTTGGCAGGCATATGAAATTGTGCAGCTGCTATGTTGGGGAGCCTACAAGGGACAACCACTTTGCCAGTTTCTAGACAAATCAAAGTCTTTACTCTAGCCAGCCAGCACTACACTCAGGTTTTTGGTATCGGTTTCTATTTACCTGGACCCCATAACTGACCACTTTACTTGCCAGCATTAGCCTGACAGTTGATTCTTATTCTGACAGGGCTAACAACAGGACCCTGTATCCTCAGCTGCCTGGACAGCTACATCAAACAGAGAATAAACTCAGTTAAGCTACTTGATCCTTAGGACCAACTATGCTCCCTTAAACAGGAGGAAGTCAAGACATGACCCATGCCCAAGATCCAGTGGAGAGTATGACAGGGCAAAAGAGCACAGAGGTTCCTCCATTTCATATTCTTGCTGAGGCCATTTCAGGCTTGTCAATAATTTTATCTCCTTGATGGAGAATCCTACGGAAAATGATAAAACTCTCTCCTAGACCCTGAAGTCAAGATGCCACGGCTAGCTTCTGTTGAGCTGTGGCATCTTGAGCTTCTGTGTCTCTGTGAAGGCCCTCCACTCCCAACTACTGAGCGAGCTGCCAAGATGTGCTGTGGACACCTGAGACACACTTAGGACCCAAACACCTCAGTGTAGAATTTTAATTGCTATAAACTGTGTCTAAGTGCCTATCTTTGATGGGCTCCCTGTAACACTACAGAAGACAATGCTGAGGTTTCTCCAAATTAGGCCCATATGATCCAGTAATATTGCGTTTGTGCAAAAATTCAAAAGAACTGAAAACAGGATTTAAGAGTATTTGATCCTTCCTGTTCATTTTAGTACCGATCACAATAATTCAAATATCCACTGACAAATAAATGGCTAAAGAAAATGGGATACATATACAATGTTACACACACACACACACAGATACATGATGAAATATCATTCAGCCATAAAATAAAACAAAAATCCTCTCAAGTGAAAATTCCTGAAAAGAAACTATGTCTGGCTATCAAGCAAAGACTGATGGACCAACGAGACTTTCAGTTCTATAGAGAAACTGGGATTTTGCAGGTTCTGCAGCTAATTACCTTATCTTGGGCTAGTGTTAGCCTTCTAGAATATCCTTCTGTGTTAAAACTAACACTTTGTGATGATAATAAACAAAAAATCTTCTAGAATCTACTGACTTCACAGAGCACTGGTTTCCACCAATCCCAAAGCTAAAAATGTCATCAGACAGCATCTCAGACCTACAGGAGAGCTCCTCCATCTCATCATACCCATATGTGGTGGTTTAAAAAAAATGGCCCCTAAAGAAAGTGTACTATCAGGAAGTGTGGCATGGTGGGGCTGGGCTTTGAGGTCTCCTATGCTCAAATTCAGTATAGACACAGTTGCTTCCTGTTGCCTGAGGATCAAGATGTAGAACTCTTGGCTTCTCGAGCAACATGTCTGCCTGTGTGCTGTCATGTCCTGCCATGAAGATAATGGTCTAAACTGTCCCCCAGTTAAATGTTTTCCTTTATAGGAGTTGTCATGGTCATGGTGCCTTTTCAGAACAATAGAAACCCTAAGACACCACCAATGCATTTAAAGCTTGCCTTGATTTATAACTTTCTTTGTTCTGTAAAACTAAAAAACCCTGTGAAACTGCTTCTATGTTGAAACACAGAAATGGTTAATTACAATGGCTCCAGAATAGACTACCTCTTATTCCTTTTAAGATATGAAGTATGGTTTTTACATTGACAGCTTCAATATGAATGGAAGTTAAGGCTGATATGCTGAAAGAAAAGTTTGACACAAACCTCTACATGATTCGAGCTTACAGGAAGAATTTAAAATAGCCCACCCGATAGAAAACAGAATGGTCACTACCAAAGACTGGAGAGGGGTGGGGTGGGGAATTGATGTTCAAAGGGTACAAATTTCAGTCACACAGGATCATAAACTCTTCTTATAGCAACAAGACTGTATTATACTCAAATTCATTAAGAAGGTGGATATCAGGCTGACTATAGAACATAAACAAGGTTTCTCATCCCAATGTTGTAGCATTAAAAACTAAAGTGCTAATAAGAAAACATTTTTGAAGCTGGTTGCTGATCAGACACACATAGATAGGAAAGAGGAAAACCGTGCAGATAAAATAAAAGATCCTCAGTCATTTTATTTCTGAGCATCATTAACTTCAGGAGGTAAATACCTAATCTGGTCAGTACTGTCAGCCTGGAGTTTATGGCATGGTCTCACATAGACTGGCTAAGCACCGGCACCCCCACCCCTCCAGAGTATCATCCTAAGTGATGTAATGACAGCTCTATCTGTAACGACAATAAACAAAGGCAGCAAACAGCTGGTGCCTGGGGATCTGCTGCAGTGCACAGGGGCTAAGTCCTCTCCCTGAAGACCTGTCCCTCTGTGATGAAACATAAAGGCAGAAAACTAATGTCAAGGGCTGACAGCAAAAAGGCTCATAAATACTACTCTGGGAAATAGTGAAACAAGGTCTTACTGGCATCTTGTCACTTTTATATTCTGTGCTGCAACTTAATGCATGCTGTTCTCAAAGGAACAAAAATACCGCCCTCCCCCAAGTGAATGTTCCCACTCATCACTGTCCATATTTCCTGCTGGGTTGCAAGGGGGTGAATGTTCTCATTTGGAGACTTCCTCCTTTAGCTGATAGCTAATCAGTCACTTATTTGTCTGAACTCACATCCTACTTCAGTAACTGGTGCTGCAAATGACACAAGTGACCATATGCAACCTGAAACTAAGTCACAAAGAAGGCAGACTCGAGAGCTCCGTAGGAGACAGACTCTCAGACTTTGAGTGAAGGGATACCAGCTCACTCATACGGGCAGACCTTGCCCTTCCCCACTCCCTCCACTTTGCTAAAATCCATTAGGGTACATTCCTAAAGCTAGTCACTTCCTCCTGATACTGACTACCAAGGTCCAGATATTAAAGTACTGAAGTCCAGCAATCAGAAGCCCGCTTTGGGTCACCTAACTAACACTTCATCTGTTAAAATTAAAATTAAACACCTCATCCTAACACGGGGGCTCCCTGGTACCTTTACAAACTGCCTTTTTCCTATGTGTCATATCTATCTCCTCTCTATCCAGAGGCTTCTTTTTCCCTTGGGGATAAACATCCCTGCCTTCTTTTCTGGTTCCCTTCCTCTTCTTCCTCTATCTCCTGTCTTTGTCCCTTATGTCCTTTGTCCCTCTGGGGCAAATAAATTTTCTTTGTGCTGAGAACTTGGTCTTGGCAGTTCTGAAGTTGTCCTTTTTCGGAGTATGATGCTGCCAGCCAGCAGCTTCAAGGGAAGCACTTATCAGATCCGTCTTCACATTCTGTTCAAGCTGGGTCAAGAGTCGGCAGTGTTCTAGCTCAAGCAGGGTTAGGACAAAGGGACAGACCTTTAATCTCACAAAATCAGGTTCTCTGACGCACTGCAAATGAGGAATCTGTGGACTGTCTCAGCAAATGCAGAACAACACTATTTGGGGGGAATGGAGCTAAGGTGAAGTCCACACAAAGCAGTGTTTTGTCAGGCTTAGAACAAAGCCAAGAACTGGGCTGCAAAGAGAAGCATAAGGCAAGATCCTCTCTTCTTATGGAGGATGAAGTGAGGACAGACATGGTAGCTGTGTCATCTAAGTCATAAATCAATATGATATTTTTAAAGATTTATTTTATTTTAATCTGTATGCATATCTGCCTTCATGTACAGTATGTGTACTATCTTTGCTCTTGGTGCCTGCAGAGGCCAGAAGAGATCACCGGGTCCCTTTGAAACTGCAACTGTAGATGGTTGTGAGCCACTATGTGGTTCCTGGGAACTGAACCCAGGTCTTCTTAACCACGGCCCCAGAGTGATGAGAGTCCCAGCTGTGGAACTGGACTACCAGGACTCAAAATCCTGGCCCTGTATTAGTCAGAGCAAAGTACTTCAGTTTCTTTAACTATAAAAATAGGAGTAATAACATAAGGGTTAAATGAGCCAATGCGTGTTACTCACTCAGAACAGCGGCTGGCACAAATTAAGTTTAAATAAATGTTAGCTATTAGTACAACAAACGCCCTGGCTTAAACTACCCACCTCTATCTTCCATGCTCATCTCCATACCTTCCTCTTTAATGTGATTTATCTGGCAAGTACTCACTGAATGCCTAGAAGGCCTTGGAATGAATGAAGCCTGCGGCACCACATTCTTATCAATGGCCCCTACCATGTGAAAAAATTTTAATGCTAAGAATACTGGCTCATTTATCGGAAAAAAGATGCCACACTCCTTATTGATCTGTCAGGAAGAGACAGTGAGTTCTTTTAGGACAATATCATGCTCGGTTCCCCAAAACTCTAATACTAACCTGAAGGGGTTTAATCCAATGCTCAGTATTTGCAGCCTTGTCCCAATTCCTGGCATTTCACCCTTAACATATTCATGTATCTTTCTTTCATATCCATTCCTTCTGATTCACACATGTGCAGAACAAACAGCTGATATAAACTAGTAACCTGTCCTCCAGCTATGGTGGTCAATTTTCTTTGTGATTCAGCACTTTCAACCCTAAAACCAGGAAAATCTTAGGCAAAAGCTAATAAACCTGTCACCATTTTACAGCAGGTGGCATTGAAGAAACAAGACACTACATCAGGTAAAAACAAAGGCCAACCACAACTCTCCAACTTCATAAGCAATGACCATATGAACCCCAAAAGACCATCTCATACTACAGCTACATGTTCCAGACCTTACTATATATCCAGCCCAGTGCTCATCTCCAGTCTGCATCTTATCACTCAATACTCATGCAAAAAACACCTCTTAGTGTGTGTGCTCACAGTGGTATGAACAACACATGCACAGCACAATAAAATACAATGATATTTATAGCTAAGTTCTCCACATTTGTATGTAAGCAACAACAACATACTAGACTTATGTATTTCTACATCTGAATTTCCATTAGACATGTATCAGTGTCAAAAAGCATCCACACATTTTCATATAAATTCACTCATGTATCCATACACTCATGCATTAATGGGGAGGGGAAGGGAAAACAAGAATTCCAACTGCCATTCTGCATACTGTTTCACACGTTTCTTTCTGTCACTGAGCCTCTATCACATACTGCACTGCTCACTCTGGGCTGGTAACTACATCTTACGGGTTCAAAGAGAGAACGGCCTCACTTTGACCAGAACTCATCTCATCTTCAGTTCCACCAACCTAGCTGCATAAGCATCATGCTCTAAGAACCTTGTGACCATCGTGTACTCTAGAAAAGCTCCCCATAAATCACAAGTCCTTCTCTAACTAATGCTCCATGTCTTGCTTGCCCTTCTCAAAGGAGTCCTTGAGGGGACACTTTGCTGCCATCTCCATTTCCTTTCCTCTCACTCTCCTCTACAGCTCCTACAGTCCACTGAACTGCTCATTAAATCTACCAAAGCAAATGCTTAGTCCTCAGTCTTCGTTGTAATCCACACACCTTTTAGCATTGTGCCAAGCCTTTCTCCCGGGGTCTGACAAAATACTCATCATGTTTGTGTCCCAGCTGAATGACTGGCAGCTTATACTTAAGCTTTCTTTGCTGAAGTCTCCTTCTGTAGAATTAACCTGGGCCTCCAACCTTAGCCCTTTCTTCTCCAGCAACATTTCTTCCTGGTGACATCTGTATCTCCTACTACCCACAGGCCTCAGGAAAGGTTGAGAAAGCCAATGGACTCACCAAACAACAGCTCACCATTGAACTCAGGTTATATATAAATTAAAGTTACATGAACAATATAAGAAGTCATAGTGAGATACCTTCAATTAACCTCACATTTAGACAATTTTGCAAAATATCTCAAGTTTTCATTTAGCTTCAGTTTCAAAATAGTTAGCTATTTTAAAAGAAAATAGAAATAACTAACTCAAAGTACAGGTTCTTAAAATCTATCCCATTGCATCTGACTATTTCTGCTTAAGTTTATCTTTACAAAGGAGACTGACCACTAGGACTGTGAAAAGGCACCATCCATCAAGACTGTCTTTTTGCACACCAAGTCAAACCTGACTCTTCAGTTTTTACAGCAAAGAATTCACAACATACTAAATGATTCTGGGAGACAATTAGCATGGTCCACCCTGAGGAAGATACAGGCAAAAAAAAAAAAAAAAGCAGAAAAAAAAAAACAGAAAGAAAGAGAAATCTACAAACACAAATGACAGTTCAAGCAATTTTTACCAAGAAACCATTATTAATATTTTCAGTTGTCTCTTGGTTATGCATTTAACACTTTTAAGAAATTTTGTGTGTGATATATGCATGTGAGTGTGTGTGTGCACGCATGCCTGTACATACATGCAGAGGCCAGAGGAGGACATTTTTTTTTTTCTGGTATATTATTCCCTTGTGACAGGATCTCACACTGAACTTAGAACAAGACTGAAGACCAGGAAGCCCCAGGGATCCTCCAGTCTCTGTACTCCAGTGATGGCGTTACAGGCCAGGGTCACACCAGGCTTTTATGTGTTTATTGAGCATTTGAATTTGGATCCTCATGGTTACACAGATAGTGCAAGAGTGAGCCATTTTCTTAGACCTTTTTATACTTTAAAAAAAATATTTTTATATTATGTGAATTGGTATTTTGCCTGCATGTATAACTGTGTAAGGGAGTCAGATTTTGGAATTACAGACAGTTGTTAGCTGCCATGTAGATGCTGGAAATTGAACTCAGGTCCTCCAGAAGAGGAGTCAGTGCTCTTAAGCGCTGAGCCATCTCTCCAGTCTCCTTTTTATACTTTTAAAAGGTATATTAAAAACAAACAGGCCCCTCATTTCAAATGTAAATTCAATGATGTTTTAAGTAATTGGAGAGCAGGTATTGTTCGTTACACCTTGACCTAAAAGCATGGCCTTATGGCCTTTGGGCCCCAGTTTAAGATCAGGGCACATTTTCGCACAGCCCCTTCTCTCTAGTGCCCTTGGATGGAGGACCTGACCAGCTGAGTGAATCCTCGTGGAACCAGGCCAGCCTCTCCAGGAATTGCTTAATCACTATTGTATCAGTGAGTGCTCTCCTTTGAACCCTTTAATAAATAAATAATCTTTCTTCATCAGTCACCCGAGATTAATATCACTATAGTTTACAACCATAACTGTAAATCAGTTTTAGGACAGTTCACTCTCTTTGTGAGACTCCCATGTCCACTCCCCAGCAATTCCAGCTCACTAACCCATTTTACACCTTCTCTGAAGATTTTCCCTAAGAAAATCAAGCACGGTCTCCTGTGATGAGTTCCTTTCATTTAGCACTGTTTCATCCATTGGAGCATGCATTAGTAATTACAACACATTTTGTCCATTTGTTTGCCAGTTATAATGACTCCAATGTACGGGCATTATGAATAACGCTGCAGTGAACCCTCGTGTGCAGTGCAGGTTGTGTGGCAGACACAAAAGCATGACTGTGGAGTCATTATGGCAAATTTACAGTTACCATTTAAGCAAGGACTAGAGCATGGTGGCACAAATCTTTAATCCCAGCACTTGGAAGGCAGAAGCAGGCAGTTAGTTATCTGTGATTCTGAGAACAGCCTGGCTTACACAGTAAGTTCCAGGACAGCCAGAGCTTAATCCCTTCTGAATCCCTCTTGTTTTAAGACCCTGTCTCAAAAAACCAAAACCAAACCACAACAAAAACAAAAAAAGCAAAGAACTCTATGTTTTCCAGATAGGTAGTGCTGTCTCACAAGAAAGTTTTTGTCTGTGGCTTTTGTTCCCATTTTTTAATTCCCTCTATATTAAGGGTAGAAATGATTTAATGTTTGGGATGGGTAGGTAGGCGCGTACTCGAGGGAGCCGTGCTTGGGGAGTAAGCAGAAACTGACCAAACATGGCTGGTCAAGCCTTGGGAAGTAGAGCTCATAGCAACCATTTCCTATAGGAAAATCTTGGTGCAGAATGTCAAAGTCTTTACTGTAAGTGCTTTCTACATGCCCTGTTAAAGTCCCACGACAGCCTGAGAATGAAGCAACTACTCTGTTAGAGACCAGAGAACAGAGACCCTTGTTGTATGTGGTTTCTTTCCCAGACTTTCTGGTCTAGCCCAAAGGTTTGGACCCACTCTCAGCCCCACTGCCATTTAGGCCCAAATAATCACATAGATGCTTGTATTATTTTTACGGTGATTGACCTGGGGCTCAGGCATATTGCTAGCTAGCTCTTGCTCTTAAACTAACCCATCTTGTTCAGCCATGCAGTTTGGTATCTTTTCTTAGAGCAGCATTTCAGCTTCTTTCCTCTATGTCTGCTGCTGTCTCCTCCTTCTCTTCCTTGAGTCTCTGTCGCATCCCTGTGGCATCTGTCTCTATTCTGAGATGTTCCCAGAGTTTCCTTAGTCAGGTAACCCCGCCCAAACTTCCTGTCTGCTTTCAGTCAATCAGCATTTTTTATTAAGCTACTAGGTGGGACAATTATTACAACATACCATAATCCACTACAGACCTTTAAAGCTTAAGCAATGGGACCAGGTCCAGACGAGTAAGAAGACAACTGCTTTCAGAGTCTGTGATTTCAATCACTCAGCTAAACTCAGCAGAAAGCAAACATTTTCCCCAAGATAGGAACAGAGATGTACTGAATAGATTCTGTGCCAGAATCTTAACTCAGAGCTGAGAAAACACAGCTTACTTAAATCTGGAAATAAGAAAGAACAAGGCTAGGATGACGGCATGGTCACTGCAAGAACGTCAGCAGATTTGTCCCCTCAGGGGGACAAGTTCCTGAACACACTCAGCCAACGTGAAGAATGACCTTCATTCAGTCTGGGTGACTCTGGACTCACAACCATCGAGGAAACTCATACTCACTGATTAAAAACTAAAAGCCTGATGAAAAGTACAAAGTCCTAAATTGTACTCCAGATTTCACCAACTTCAAGCATGCTTCTTATAAACTGAATATAGAGAAAACAAAAAATTCTACCAGTGAAATCAGAAGGCAATTACATTATAAAGAATCTTCAACTGCATCTAACTGAAAATGTGTTCTATGCTCATAGTGCTCTCCTGTGTTTAATCATAATCATCAATACATTTCAAACTTCACGTTCATGATACTTCTAAGAATTACCAATGAGCTAAGTCAAGGGTGGACCAAGTCATACAGAAATTGGCCTGGTTCTGCATCTCAGAATGCAAAGTCTAGAATATTATCGGATAATTCACAGGAAAAGTTGACCCATCCCCGAAAATAAAGTCTCTGAATAGATTTCTGTTCAAACTGAAGCTGAAACCTACAGTGCTGTGGAGCAGGTCCATACGTCAGCATAACTGCTTATCTGCTGAGAGGAGAGAGGAAGGTTCTGAGAGATGTGAAGCAGGAGTCAGCAAAGAAAGATGTGGGTTTAGGATGTGGGGAACCCAAAGGAGAATACAGAGCAGACACACAAACACAGAGGCCCTAAGAGGCTTTATAAGGAGCTGCTCCAACTGGAAGGGAGAATTCAGATGGTAACGACACACCAGTGTTAAGAGTTGCTGAAGTCTGTTGCAAAACTCAGGACTCAGGACAGAGCCTTCTCAACATTAGTCATTGGACCTCACTTGCCCCTCACAACAGGGCAATAAACTAGGCACAATTAGTCTGTGGAGCTCTGAAGAAGTTAATCCCCTCAGAACTGCTTCTCCTTCCCACAATTACCTGAGCTGATCGTATGCTGGCTCAGAGAAGCAGAAGGAACCACTGACTCTGCCCCACAAAATGCTGAGAAAGTAAATCAGTGGTAATCAAGCATTAAAAGAAGTTTTAGGTGTATGTCAGGACAGGCCTATGATTTCAGGATGCTGAGATAGGAAGGTCAATAGTTCAAGGTCAACCTGAGCTACAAAGACCATTTCAAAAAACTAATATATATATATATATATATATATATATAAATGAAATTCCTCTATGATATCCAATGACTTTCTAGCAATAGGAAGCATCAAATTTCAAATAATTTACCTGGTTCCAATTTTATCACTTTAATTGCTGCTAATTCTCCAGTGTTAACATTCCGTGCCTAGAAGAAGAAGAAAAATGATTATGAAAAAAGTTGTATAAAAGTTATTTTAGTTTATTTTTTTATTTCAATCACACAGAAATATTTTACAGCAGGAACTGCGGAACCAATCTACTTTACAGACAGTACAGTGTTCTTTATAATAAATTCCAGTACTAATTTAAGTGTAATATACTAATACCACAGTAACTTGAGCACTTTTCCAAATGGTTTGATACTAACTCACTCAATTCTCACAACCCTCATAAGGTAAAAATTAATACTATTCCTGTGTTGTAAATAAGAAAGAAAAAAAAAAAGCAAACAGAAGTGAAAACTTGCTTTAGTCGCGTAACTCGCCAAGTGTGAGCACTGGAATCCAAAGCCAGGAAGTCCACTTCAGACTTCACAGTGTGATTCCTTCAAGTATCACACCACAGAGTTCTTCATGCAAATGCTGGTAAAACTATGGGGGAGGTTAGCATTAAAATCTTTAATGAGAATCTAAATATGAAAGTAGGGCCCCTGTGTCCCTTCAAACCCACATGCTGCCAGTAAAATCAATGTATTCAAGACAAACCCCTCATGAAAAAATAAAATTAATTTTAAGAAATCAATTCCTGGGGCTGGGAATATGGGTCAGCTGGTAGAGTACTTGCATAGCATGCCCTTAGCTCTGGGTTCTACCTCTAACTTGGTAAAACCAGGCATGGTGGTGCACAACTATAACCACACTATAATTCACTGGTGGAGGCAGGAGAATCTCAAGGGCAAGGTAATCCTCAGTTATCACAGAGCAGACTGAAGGATAGCCTGGGCTACAGAACATTTGTGTCCAAAACAGAAGGAAAAGAAGAGAAAAGAAAATTAAAGAAAAGAAAGAGGGTGGAAAGGAGGGAAGGAGGAAGGATGGATGGATGGACAGACGGACGGACAGACAGATGGATGGATGGAGAAAGGACAGATGAAAGAAGGAGGGAGAAAAGTCAATTCATAAGTTGGCTGTGATGAGCATGGCTACCAAGTCTAGCACTCAGGAGGATTGTTATAAATTGTAGACCATTCTGAGCTACAGACAGCACAACCCTGCCTCCTACCTCAAAAATCAATCAGATAATAGATTCTGGGAGTTTACAACTGTTTAGTTAACTAAGTAGAAACTATCTTTAAATTTTGGTTTAAAAAATGGCAGTAAATCTTTACCAATTTAAGATGCTATGTATAATTGGATCAGAATTTTCAAAATATTTAGCTGTTTACATTTGATTAATTTTTACATCAGTCTCAAGAAAAAAAATACATAAACTTCCATGATTAAGGGAAGATCTTATCATATGCCCAGGATCAGAGTTAGCTATACTACTCTCTCATTGGTAGACTGGGAAAATCTGTCAATCATCTGACATAAGACACTTTTAACAAAGAAACTTTTTTTTTTAAGATCTGTATATTTATCTTAAGTATATGAATGCTCCATCTTCATGGACAACTTTATGTGAGAAGAGGGCATCAGATCCTACTATAGATCATTGTGAGCCTCCATCTGGGAATTGGACTCAGAACCTCTGGAAGAGCAGTCAGTGTTCCTAACCTCTGAAGGAGCTCTCAGTCAGACAAAGAAACTCTTTTAAGAGTACAAGGACGATAGAAATATCAACAAAAGGGGCTACAAAGATGGCTCACAGGGTAAAGTACTTGCTGTGCAAATGTGAGGGACAGATGGAGTTCAGCTTCCCAGTACTCTGGAGGCCAAGCAGAAAATCTCTGGAGCAAGCTGGCTAGACAGACTAGCAGAAATGGCAAGGTCCAAATTCAGTTAGGGACCCTGCCTCAATGTATAAGATGGGCAGCAACTGAAGATGACTCCAGCCATCAACTCTGGAGCTTCTGACTAAATGTGCATACTTGTCTACATGCACCCACACACACCTATGTCCCCATACACATAAGTATGTATTTGCAGCATACTCATGCATATCTCACACATAGACAGACTCACACATATACTCCATCCCCTCCACCAAAGAGACATAAACCAACCAGCAAAGAATCCAAGAAGAAAGATAAGAACACACCCACCACTAAAAATATAAAATTTATATTCTCCTCAAAAAGGCTGGTGAGATGGACCTGAGTTTGAGTCCTTGGCACCCACAGAAAAGCTGAGTGTAGAAGCTGAATGAAACTGTGTGCATGTCTGGAATCCCAGTATTAGGATGGTCTGTTTCAAAAAGTTAAGAGAGAAAGTGATAGAAACATGCTGATGTCAACTTTTGGCTTCAACACACAAACATTCTGCACACCCACACTTGCACAGACACACATGGACATAATCTGCACACTACTTTTTAAAGTCGCTGTGATGGCACACACCCTTAATCCTAGCCCTTCCCTTAATGGAGGAGGCAGGTGTGTCTCCATGAGTTCAAGGCTAGTAAGGTCTACAGAGTTCCAGGTCAGCCAAGAATACAAAGTAAGACTCTGCTTTAAATTTAAAAAGTAAAAATAAAAAAAGATTCTGGTAGTTTGAAAGAAAGGCCTACACCAACCACATCCCCACAGTGGAAGTCTCAGTCATTTAAATACTTGGTCCCCAGTTGGTGGCTTGAAAAGCATTAGGAGGGTGGCCTTGTTGGAGGTGGTGTGTGGCAAGAGGAGCTCTTATCATCCCCAGGGCGCTTGGTGTCTGTCCCTGCCACCATTCCTTCACCACACCTGCATGGACTCCAACCCTTGGCAACTGTAGTCCAATTAAGCCCTTCCTTCTAGAAGTTGCCTTAGTTAGGGTGTTTTATCAAAGCAACAGAAAAGTAAGTAAGACATTCCCTATGAATTTAAAAATTAAAACTATTTGCAGGGGAAATTCATTTAAAACTTATTTCCTTAGGGGCCGAAGAGATGGCTCAGTGGTTATAAGCCCTGGATGCTTTTGCAGAGGACCCAAATTCAGTTTCCAGCACCTACTACCAGTTGTAACTCCTGTTCCAGAGGATTCAATGCCATCTTCTGGCCTCCATGGGCACCAGGCACACACAGAGGAAAACACACACACACACACACACACACAAACGCTTAAATCCTTCAGTATATAATCTCCATAACTAACAAACACATGCACATTAGAGTCAGCAGAAAGCAGATCTTCAAGCCAAAGTTACTTTTGTTTAAATGAGAAAGACCTCCCAACAGCACTGAATTGTTCCTTTCTCCAGGATGCTATATTACATAAACAAACTCAGAACTGATGTGGAGTGTCTTTCTGTATGCTGTGAAATAAGGGAACTGTTTGTGCCTATGGCAGGCATCTTAGAAGCAGGCAGGAAAATCGGAGCTTAAACAGGGGAAGGAGGGCGAAGTCGGAGGGAGACACCATCCAACTGCCTAAGAATAAACACATAAAAGTAACACAGGTAAGCCACGTGGCAAGACAGATTAATGGAAATGGGGTGAATTAAGATGCAAGAGCTAGCTAGCAATGTGCCTGAGACAGAGGCCAAACAGCATGAAATTAATATAAGAGTCTGAGTCATTTTGGGGGGCCTAAGCAGTGGCAGGTGGGTCAGAACTGCAGGGTTGGGCTGGGCCAGAAACGTCCCATTACATAAAACACCCCTGTGGGAGCATCGCGTCTGTAAACTAGGGCAGGGAGTACCTGGGGGACACACAGGGAGTTTCTCGGACTACCACAATATCATGTTCCCCTCCCTCCTCCTCCTCCTCGCTTCCTTTCCTTCCAATCACGTCTTCTAAACATCTGCAAGGAAACAAGATGCTATCCTTAAGATGCTATCCTGCATCTTAAATCCAGACCTTTAAAAGTCTCACTTGTCTAATGAATTCTAAGTGTGGGTGGCTCCATCATGGAACCAGTGTGAAGTTACAAAGCACGGCTTACAGACAAGAGCTGAACATTTGCTCCCAGTGACCACAGGAGGGCACACTTTATTGACAATGTCACACAAGATGGTCACTGCACTCAAGTACTTGGCTAAAAACTCAAATTTACTTGGAATTCTCACTAGTAGATACTCAGCTAAAAAACAGTGACAGTAAACTCCTAATGAGCAGGTGACCTCAGCCACTGTTTATCACTCTTTGACTTATTAATAGATTTCAGAAACTCTGCAGAAAATGTGCTACAAGCTCAGGTTTCTTTGGAGCAAACTGGATTCTGGTTCTTTAGTGTAGATAAAAACCCAGGTAGCTAAAGTGGCCCTGTTCCTCCTGCCTTCTGTAATGTCTCTCATTGTGTGGATTATCAGCAATACTGAGGTATTTCCCATGTGGGGGTGGAAGTGAGGCTCAAAAGAAAAGTTAGAAAACTCATTTCTGGGCCTTTCCTCACCAGAAACATGTTATGAAGTGTTTTTAAAGCATTATGATCATGTGTGTAGTAGTGAGTGCAGTGTGAGATTTCAGTATCTGGGCTATGTAGCAAGACCCTATCTTTAAAAAAAATCACTTAATTTGAGATTTAAGTCAATATTATCTTTAATATTTATTCTGGATTTACTTTATTTAGCTCAAGCAACTTGTTTTTCAAATGAGCATGGTTAACGCTATAAGATATTAACATGTGTGAAGGTTTTAAGTCAGCATTAATAACAAATTTTTTATACTTTTACAGGCAGAAACTGAAGAAAAAGAACTGTTGTGAGCACCCAGACCTGGTCTTTGGCTGCATCAGTGATCAGATAGATCGCTTCTACATGCTCCCTGCACATCGTTACTCTCCACTAAGACTTCCTCTGACCCCTTTCAGATAGAACCCACACACGTTTACCCTTCACTGTAGAATTCACTGATGTGTATCATATCATCACCTCCACCACTACCACAAAACAAAACAAAACTCTAGACCTATGACCTGTTACTCCCATTCTCTGAGTATTCTGGGTATGTCACTAAATGGAACTGGACAATATGAGATCCCTGGTGACTGGTTTCTTTCACTCAGTATGTTTTAAGGTTCACATAGGTATTACTGCCAAACAACATTCCATTGCACAGAAGTACATTTTGTTTTTCCACTCAGTAGTTAATCTCTGGTGTCAACTCGACTAGACTTAGGCCCCCCCAGGAGACACATTTCTGGGCATGTCTATGGGTATTTCCAAAGTACCGAATGCCTGAAGAACCCACTCTGCTTGTAGGTGGCATCGTTCCACAAGCTGAGGCCCCAGACTGGACACAAGGGGGAAGAAGAGCAGGCCAGATGAGCATTCCCTGCTACTGTGAGGTATGACATGAGCAGTCCCAGGTCCATGTTTCCAACACCATGGAGTTTAGTCACTTGCATGTCAGCCTTCCCATCCAACCGTGAGCCCAAACAAACCTTTCCTCTCCCTTAAGGTGTTTCTTGTCATGTGTTTGGTCAGAGTGACATGAGAAGTCCCTAAAACATGTGGCTTGTTTTTGTGTCTGTTTATTATAAACACTACTAGTATAAACCAACATACTCTAATTCTCTTGAATACGTACTAAGAAATGTTGGGCTGTATAATGAATATTTCAGGTCTGACACTTTGAAAAGCTGCCACATTGTTTTCTAAAGCAGCTACTGTGTCTTACATTATTATCACTAACACATAACGCTCCAGTTCTTGCACATCTTTGAAAATCTGTGACTTTTATTGTTTTTAGCTCTCTGGAATAGGATGACTGCCTCTGCCTCTTGAACACTGGCATTATAGGTACAGACCACCACACCCAGTTTATCCACCTACAATGCTATCAGTAGTTTACTCCTTAGCTCTCATGCTCCGTCCGTCTCACTGGAATGAGTACCAGATAAGTGCTTTACCATGGAGCTTCCTACTCCTGAGTCCATCTTCCTTGATGCACAGAGGTTTTTATTTGATGAAATCCAGCTTGGTTTATGTTTTGTCACATACCCAATAAAAAAACCCTAAAAACAGGGTTTCCCTTAGTAGCCCTGGTTGTCCTGGAACTCACTTTGTAGACCAGGCTGTTATCTGCCTCTGTTGGGATTAAAGGCATTTGCCACCACTGCCCAGCTTTTGTTTTTCTCAATAGTTAAGAAAGCCAGAGTCACAGATCTCTTTGCCAGCAGTCTTTAGTTTCCACCCTTGGATTAAGGTCAATGATGCACTTTTAGTAACTTTCTGTATGGTGTTGTACAGTAGGGAGTTTCCGATTTCATTCTTGTGCATGTGGATATGAAGTTGTGAAATACAGTATTTTTAACTTCAATAAAACCCTTTATTATCTGGCCCCCACCTATCTTTCTAGTCACTCCCAAATTTTATTTTATGCTCTGGCCAAACCAAACACGCTGTGGTTCCCCAGCACTGGCCACACTTTTACCTTATGTCCCTCCCCTGGGCCTAGATCCCAACTTTAAAGCTCATCTTAGCTTATCCTGATCCTGACCCTCTAACTTATTTTCACTCAGGCATTCTCCAGCCCCCCACATTCCCACAGATCCTAGGGTAACCTTTTCTCAAACTGGAGAGGCCCTGATGAGAACCCTGCAGATCTACAGTTTATAGTTCATGAAAACTCTTACCTTTAGATCTGTTTGAGAATCTGGTTTGGGGAGGGAGCTGTGAGAAATTTTCAGATTAGACTAGTTTGGGAGAAGACTTTCCATGAGCTGATTTCACACTGCTGAGTTATATTTGAGGACAAGAAAACTCCTGTGCATATAGCAATATTAGTAAGCAACACAATCAGGAAGCATCACCACGGACCTAGGAGCATGCCAGACACCACAGGAAAAGAATCAAGGGCAGCCATCTGGGGTGAAAACTGACCACTGCTGGGTGTTGAGCACACTCATTATGTAAAAAACGATGTTCAATGTGAACAAATGACAGCTAAGAAATGCAATAAGCCATGGGATAGATCTGAGCAAGCAATGGCTACTGCATTCTCCACCCTATGCAGAAGCAAGTTTGAAGAGACGATTTCTAAGATTCCTTCTAAAACAACATTTACCACAAATAATTTTATTCTAAACAAATTCCAAATGGTAACCCAGGTGGCAGGCTATATAAAAACCATATGCTTAAATATAAAACAAAAACAACAACAAAAAACTCACTGGCATTAACTCTAAATCAACAGATTTCAAGCTGGACCCAGAAATCTGTCCCTAAAGACACCAAACTACTTCTGATGTACAGCCAGGTCTGAGGCCACAAATACCTGCTGCACTTGAGCTTTACAAAATGTAACTCAACTTCTAGGTCTGATGGCTTCCAGAAAATGACGCCGGCCAATCAGGCTGAGGTTTGAAAGACAGGAGTGAACGTAGAAAGGGGATGAGGGGAAGGCACAGAAAGGAAGGCATTTGAGCTTTCAAGGCCAAGCGAGAAAACAAACCAACTGGGTCTATTTTGAGCACATGGGGAGAATAGCCACAGGGTGTGACCCACACACCCTCTTAGAAGGAATCGGATAAGCCATACTCACTCATGAAGGAATATTCTTGACTGCCTTTCCACAGTTAACTGCACCAGGTATATGCTCACCACAAAGGAAATCAGTGCACAGGAGAATGACAGGAGGACAAATGTCCCTGGTTTGCTCAGACACTCTTCCTGTGTGTATGCTGTCCATCATTACTATTAACCTAAGTTTTCATACTTTTACAATAAAAATTCATGTTGATGATAAATCTTAAGATCATCCTACTTCTGACCTTGAATTATCATGAACAAATGATTCAGGAAAACAGATTTTCTAAGGATGAGAAAACATACCTGTTTTTATAACTAAAGTTCTCCTAGTGCACAGCCATGCTCATTTGCTTAAATACTGTCAATGGCTTTTTTCTCAACAGAATGGCTATTAGCTGAGATGGAGATCATGCAGTATGCTGATGCACCTCCTAAAACAGCACTATCGTGTCTTCACTGTCTAATATAAGAAGTCTATATTCAATTGTGTACACTTTAATAAAGTGAAAAGCTAAACTGTTCAATTGCATGTATACACAATAAACATTTAAGTCTGGAGGCTTTACACGTTTTATTCTGACAATAACATGAATTGTAGTGAGTAGAATATGTATAGCTTTAACATATACACAGATGCCACCATGACCATCAGGACACAGAAAAGTTCCACTGCCACAAAGCCCACCAGAAGCCATCCTCCCTTGGTGCCACCACAGGCCTGTCCTTTGGAATGCCATGTAAATCACTCGTGATGTAGTCTGAGCTGCTGTCTGCACGGGGCCCTCGAAGGCCCTCGCATACATTGTTAGTACACCTCTTTTTGCTGGAATTGAAACTGTTTACTCATTTACTAGCCCGAGTACTTCCTGACAGAAACAAGCTGGGGTTTTGTTGTTTACTTGAATGTGCACACACATACACACCCTGAACTCAGAGCCATGCTTCAGCCAGTCTGAAGACTATCTGGGCAAATATGAACAATGATCCTACAAGCACCCGTGTTCAGGCTATGTGCATACTAAGACTGGGGCATCTAATGGAGGGCATATGCTTAACTTTCTAAGAAACTGACAAACACTTCTAGAGCGATGGGACCACTGCTCATGCCCAGCAGGGACATGAGGGCTCCAGACACCCATCTTTGCATTAGTCATTATTAGATGGCTAACAGATGCAGTGATAGGTCAAGGAGTTTCAGTTTGTATTTCCCCAACGGCTGATGACACTGGGCACCTGATCTTCCATCCTTCGGTGAAGTGACAGTCTTCTAGTCCTTTGCTCACGTTATAACTGGGTTATTTTCTTACTGAAGTCTGGGTGTTCTTTACACATTCTACATAAAGCTTGAGCAGGATTTATTTGAGCAGAATGTCATGGACTAACTTGTGTACACCTACCCCACTCCCACTCCTATGTGGAAGCCCTCACCCACGGTATCTTAGAGAATGACCACACTTGGAGACAAGTGACATAACCTATGGGTCAGTGCTTACTCAGTGTAACGGATCTGATCTGAGACAGGTCACAGGCACACAGAGAAAAGGCCCAGGAAGGCCCAGCAAGGAGCAGCTGGGTGGGGAAGGGACCAACCCTGCCAGCATCTTTAACTGCAGGCTCTAGCTGCCGGGCTACTTTGTTATGGCGGCCCTAGCAAGCTGGGACACAGCAAACTTCTGAATTTGTCCAATCTGTCTGGTGTTCTTTTATGGATTTTGCTCTTGGTGTCATTCCAAGATCCTATTGCTTAACCTCATACAAAGACTTTCTCCTGTATTTTATTTGAAGAGTTCTGTAACTATATTTAGATGTATTTTATGACATTTGAATTTGTTTTTGTTTAAGGTACTTAGGTTGAGGTATTCTGTTTGGTTTTGCATGCCAAAGTCTAACTGTCCTGATTCCGCTTATTAAAAAAGAGAATCCTCCTCCATAGAGTTGTCTTTGTGGACAGTCAGTTAGCCTATCTGTGTGTGGTTTCACTTCTGCACTCCATATGGATCCTTTGTTTTGTGAGGACTCCTTATTTATAACTAAGTCTTGTTTGAGTCCTCCAACTTTTTCAGAACTTTTTGGCTATATTAAGTGTTTTGCTTTCCATGTGAGTTTTAACACACACACACACACACACACACACACACACACACACACAGAGAGAGAGAGAGAGAGAGAGAGAGAGAGAGAGAGAGAGAGAGAACGCTTTTCTTTTTTAATGGGAACTACATTTAATCCACTGATTATTTGGCTAGAGCTATCTTTGCCCCTCTGTGTGCCAACTCATGCACACTACAGGCAGGTCTCTGTGGAGGTTTCAATATCTCATCAATTCTTACAATTATCAGCAGAGAGATCCTGTTATTTTCCCTAGATTTTAATAACTGCATATGAGTAATAAAGTGTGTTTCCGATGAAGGTATGACTGGAAACGGAGAGGCATCCAACCATGTAACTCTGTGTGAAAGGATACTGCCATCAGAAGTGCTTGTTGGCATGGGGGTAGGGGGTGAGGGTGGGATCTGAGAGACAGTTTGGAACAGAGGGCAGAGGACATGTGCACAGGACACAGAGGCTTCAGAAAAGAATATCTCCAAACTGTTTTCACCCTCGAGGATCTACGGCTCCATGTAATGTCCCTTTCACAGCCTCTCTTTTCTAGAGTTAATCTCAATGGCTCCTTGCTTCTTGAAACTAGAGAATTGAAGATCAAAGTTGCTAGGGCCATATGATCTTCAAAAAGATAGAGGGAGAAAAAAGATGATCACAATAAGTTTTTAAAAACATAGTTAGCAAATAATGACTGGATAGAGTCCTGGAAAATCATCTGAGGATGATGAAACAAAACAACAAGCACAAGCGGGTTCAAAGACTTATTTTGAATTCAGGAATTCAAAATGGACTTCAGCCATATCAACAACACTCAAAAAAAAATTTCTATCCAAACAATCCCTCATAACACTACACAGTTATGAACCTTGCTTTTTAAATTTATTTTTATGTGTGTGGCAAGAGTTGAGTATAGTTTGCCTGCAGAGGCCAGAGGTGTGAGATCACCCTGGAGCTGAAGTTACAGGTGGCTGTGGATGCCTGGAATGGAACTCAGGTCCTCCATGTTCAATAAGTGCTCTTCACCACTGAGCCATCTCTCCAGTCCCTCAATAATACTTTCAGGTGCTAATGATCAGATCACAAGGTCAACTAATAATGTAGTAAAAACATGGGGCTAGGGAAGGGTAAGTGAGCAGGTTACCACATCCCAACTTCCTAGCTCTGACAATCTCTAGTCAAGTAGGGTTCAGACTCCAAGGCCCTTAACAACCACACTCTACAGGCAGGGACTGCAGCCCAGCTTCGTAGCAAAGTCTTTGAGTATTGTGCATGAGGCCCTAGATTCAAACTCCAGTACTGCTTAAAACAAACAAACAAACACACACAAAATCAGCCACAATTTGGCTTTTGGGAGTATGTTAGATGAGATATAAAAAGCCCTCCCATTACAAACACCTAGATCTGGAGTTGGCTAGTTGGCTAGCTAAGGAGGTAAAGCTGCTGCCCCTGGAAACCTCCTAAGGTGGAGAGATAGACCATCTCCAGAGCTGTCCTCTGACCTCCACATGTGCCATCACACACCTCCTTCCCTCATACATCTACTAAATAAACACATCTTTAAAAATTAAATAAATGAAAGCCAAGGAAAACAGCTTATGTAGCAAGGAAGAGAAATTAGAAAAATAAAAGCAGGACTGCTAGATGACACTGTGCTTTAACAAAAATTGTGTCTAGCTAGAATTACATTCTCAGAAAAAACTGCACTTGTGAAATAGGACAAAGGTATTATTTCCAGTAATATTTGAGTTTACCACTAAATGATGTACAAAAGAGTTCTAAAAAATGTCTCATAAGAAAAGAGAAGGAAAATTTAAAATTAAAAAAAATCCCAATAAAAATTTAGTCATCTTGGGTAAATGTACGCAAATACTGAGGACTGCAGGAAACAATAATAATAATAATGTCTAATTTTTTGCAACTTTAAAAAAAAGACTAAGAATATTAAACAAAATGCCACGGGAATAAATAGGAAATGGAGACTGAAGTGAGATTATCTCAAGGACCCTGTGCCTTTTTGGAGGCTTCAAAGTAGCCAAGTCAGTGTCCTGTAACCAAGGGAATATTTTCTATATGAATAACAACGATGTAGGGATGAGGATGGGGCAAAAGAATTAAGTTCTGTCTCTTCTAGGATGCAGATCTCCAGAGCATAAGTTAGCAATAGCTGCCCTGCATTTCCTGAAAATCCCCTGGGGTTTGGGTTTGGGTTTGGGTTTGGGTTTGGGTTTTCTAGTCCAGAGCAGCCCTCAAGGGAAAGGCGGAACAGCACAGCACCACTCATAACAACAGCAGACCTGAGCTCGCATGGGCTGCCAAGTACCCAGACGGCACATTTTTAGATACACTATCAGAGGGCTTGTCCAGATGGACAGGAACAGGATGGGAAGAACAGACTGTAAAGAAGAGAATTCTGAGGATAGCATGAGGGAGAGTAAGATCTTGAGGCCAAAGGCACAACAGAGAAGCATGGTAGCTGGAGACCCAAAGTGCTAACAAATACTATCTCCAGGTACAGTTTGGTGTAACACCTATGGCTCCTCATGGCAAATCTGGCACAGCCGTGACAGGCTGACATAAGGAAGCTGGAGCAGGCACCACTCCAAAGTTTCTCACATAAGGCTGGGAAAGGGACTTTTCTTGTGTGGGTCACATGGAGATTGGATCCATGAAATCCTCTTATTAGTGTCCCAGAAACAAGAAGCCATACAAATACAGATTAAATCATAATTTGTCTCTTACAAAAATAAAACACTCCCATCTTAGTTATAAAAGTGGACCTCTCTCTCTCATACACACACACACACACACACACACACACACACACACACACACACAAAATGAAAGTAAACCAGTCCTCCATACCTGTAGACTCTATATCCATGAATCCAATAGATCTTGAAATGGAAATATCTGGTGGATTACTGCATCTGTACTAACCTCTCAATTCTGCACAGCATTTTTTAAATGCATTTTCAGTGCAGATGCTCAATAAAGTATACAGAAGGATATGCCCACACAAACACTATGGTATTTTATGTAAGGGTACTCAACCATATGCAGACTTTAATATCTGGGCCCCACATGGAGGCCTGCAGCAAGTCTCTTCAGATACTGAGGAGCAACTGTACATAAAATAACGAGCAGGAGATTTCTTTCCCTTGCTTTTGGTTGTCCCCATTTCCAGGAACAATTAGAATCCCTTTGGAAAGTTTTATAACATCAAGAAAAATTAACAAGCAGATGGTATGTGCTGTGTAATTAAAGGAAAGTAGCATGGTGATGGTTCATATGCTCTGTTAGCTTGAACCCCAGCTCTATCATTTATTACAGACATATGCATAACATACTTATTAGATGTATGGCAATGGGCAAGATCCCTAACATAACATGCCAGTCTTCCTGTCCACAGCTAGACATAGTAAGCAGGAGTGCTGTGGACCAAATTAGTCAGGACTTACAGAAGAGTTATGGGCAGAGCAGACACTAAGTAATCACTCTGTTTTAGCTATTACTCTACTCACCATGCCCACACATAAACATAAAAACATTTCATCTTCAACTCAGAGAAGATGGTGATGCTTAGTGTCTTTGCTATAATGATCTGCATTTCTTAAGTAAAAGAGAAAGATTTTCATACTGAGAATTTGTTTAAGTTTTGCAAGGTCACATGGCTGCTGCAATCCCAGCATTTGAAAGACGGGCATGAAGACAGCCATGATTTGAGGCTAGCCTGAGCTACAGAGATCTCTTAACTGTGTGTATGAGTCACTTCCCCGCTGTTGTGACAACTTAAGGAAGAGAGTGTGTTGGCCTACAGCCCCAGTGGGGACAGCAGCAGAGCAGGAAGCTAAAAGCACACTCCTTCAATTACAAGCCCAGGCAGAGAGCAGGAACTGCATGCAAGGGAGGTGGTCCCACAGGCTCTCAAAGTTGGACCCCAGTGACACAAACTCCTCCAGCAAGGCTGCACTTCTTAAAACCCCCAGTCAGCACCAGCATCTGAGGACCATGCCTGTTGGGGACATTCTCATCAAAAGTCACACACCTTTTCTTTAAGCTTCAACAACTCATTGTCTATCTAAATCCAAGGGTAGTTTTTGGGGGATTCTGCTTGTCTGTTTTATGTTTGCCCCCTAACTTAACTCAGGGAAGCTGGTTACAAATGTGCGATATCGGGGCTGGAGAGATGGCTCAGAGGTTAAGAGCAATGATTGTTTGTTCTTCCAGAGGTCCTGAGTTCAATTCCCCAGCAAAATCACATGGTGGTTTACAACCATCTATGAGATCCCTCTTCTGTACACTGTATACATAATAAATAAATAAGTATTTAAAAAAAAACAAATGTGCGCTATCAATGTCTGCTGTGATAATAGTGACAACATAATTAAAAATAAACAGCGATTATTCTTTTGAATCAAATCAAAACTGTGATAAACTCAGGCAATGACTGAGCTGTATGTGCTGACAGAGAGAAATGTCTTTAACATGGTGCTGAACTACAAGCTGCATAGCGATAGAATTAAAAGCAGCACATATATCAACACACCCACACAAGGGTTCATGTATGCTTAGAGAAGCTCTAAAAGACACATATTGGACTGGAGAGATGGCTGTGGGTGACACAAGCATGAAGACCAGAATTTGGATCCTCAGCACCCATGTAAAAGCTAAACACTCAGGAGGCAGAGCCAAAGTACCACCCCTAGGCATGCCAGCTGGCCGGCTAGCCAGAATCAAGTTCTTAGTTCAGTGGACCTGCCTTAATAAACAACAATTCAAGGCAATGTCAACTTTGGGTCTCCATACAGACCTGTACACAGGTGCCCCCACACACGATTAAACATGCTTATCCAAATATGTATACCCTACACATGCAAAAAAATTAAAATTAAGAAATATACCAGGACCTAGGGCTTAGATATGGATAATGAGTTAAGGTGGTACTAAAGGGGAGGGGCTCATTTTTTTTCTAACTCTTTTTAAAGGTTTATTATTGTTGTTACTTACGTGTATGTGTGTGTGAATGCATGCCACATGTGTGTAGATGTCTGTGAGTCTGAGGACAGCGTCTGGTCCTTGGAGCTGGAGTTACAGATGGTTATATGCTAGCAGACACAGATATGGGGGTTTCAAAACCAGGTCCTCTGAAAGAGCAACAAAAGCCCTTAACTGTTAGGTCACCTCTCCAGCCCCTCACTTTTCATTAGTATTATTTAATTTTAAAAGCACAATTGGAGGGAGTGGGAACAACTATGTAGAAAGTAGTTCTGATGACCTCTGAAAGGGATTTTTTAAAACATTATTCAGTGTGTGCATGTGAACAAGAGAAACTGATACTGTAGTTTTTCAGCAACTCAGTATCAACATTACTCAAAGTGCAGGTCGATTCCGAATCTCTGAAACTTTAAGCACACTATAACTGGCACAGCCATATAAAAGCACACAGATTACAATCTGGTTGTTTTCCATGAAAATATTATAGTGTTTTTAAGACTTCTAATTAAAAAATAATAACATTTATATGAGAAAATGCAAATACGATAAATCCCAGTCAGTAATCTTGACACTCTGAAGCAAGCATATTTAAAGATTAAGTATTTTAAGGTGCACAAACACTCACGGGATTGACAGGAGGATTATGTGACTCTGCAGGGCACTGTTTTCAGGCTATGATCCATCCCTGTGCCAATCTTACAACACCGACACTGGGCCCCTCTCAGTGATCTTTGCCTACTTCACTCCAGCAATAATTTAAGTGGGAGGCAGAGGGAAATCAGCAATCTGTTCATGGTGTTAGTTCAGGTGCTCAAAAAATATAATTACAAAATAACATATAAACTTGAAAAAAAAGGGTATTTGCCATCCACCTAGATAGAGTTAATATCTTAGAAATGGAGCTTTCACATCTTTTGTGAGATATTAACCCTAACACTTTGGGGTACCAGTTATGTGTGACTTTACAACTATCCTCTGTGAGAACGCTTTGTCCCTGGTTCAACACATGAAACATGCAGAGCATGAGGCTGACTGTGATGTTGAGAGTGCAGGGCAGCGCCTCACCCTGAGCGCTTCCTTCATTCACTAGGCACTGGGCTGAAGTTTCACACACCATCATGAAGCAGGAGTTACTCCATTTCACTGGAGAAGTAACTGACACCACAGGATGTTAATGAACTTGAACCCACTGTCCTGAGTCTAAAAAGCTGTGCTTTGAATCACAACTTAGCCACAGCAAAGAATGCTTTTCTAGAAAGAAAGCCTGAACATAAACACTCAACCACACTGAGACTTTCAATTGCAACACATAAGATTTAATTCTGAATTTTACCTGTGCCTACATTTTATTTTTTTAAATAATACAATAAAAAGCTTAAACTTCATCAATGACCTTAATCACTGTAGTGTCAGGTGCTGTGAAAGATGCTGTTAATGCAAGTTCCCGGAGGAGACTTCAGTGTCAGGGGACAGCAGACGGAGGATGAGGGGGCAATGTGCTTGGGGATAACCCAGGGAAGGGCTTCTTTATATACTGAGGAGAGTAAAATTATAATCTGATAATGTATATAAATAAGTAACTTTTATTAACATTTTGTCTTTGATGTATGCTGTGGGGGTCCAGACCTCAGGGCTAGACAGGGCCTGAAACTTCTGGCTACAGATGTACCAACTATAAAAGTAAGTAGTGCATTTCCTAAACTCAATTTTTAAAGCACATAGGATAACTGGGATTAGGCCTTAATCAGGGGACTAAAGCAGGGCAATCTCCAAGTTCAGACCTTTCTGGGCTATAGGGTAAGCACTAATTTGGTTAACCTTTAGCAAGACCCATCTCAAAATAAAAAATGAGAAATGGTTGGGATACAGCTCAGTGGTAGATTTACCTTACTCACATGAGGCCCTAGGTTCAATTCCCAGACAACAAAACCACAGAATGAAAAAGTGTCCTGTTATCACAATGGAATCAAGAACTTAAGAGTCTATGTAATGTTGGTAGATATCCACTAGTGAAATTGTCCATTTCATTTTCATTGTCCAGTTTGATACAAGCAATCATAAAGATCAATGCCTTTGCTTCTAGTAGTGAAAGCATGCCAATTTCCTCATCAACCAGTGAAGGATAAAAAAAGCTGTGAGGTAGTCACACGGTACAGTGCTGCTTGACAGTTAGAAATAATCAGACTGCAGATGTCTCAAACTAAAAGCTAAACAATGACAGCAAACTGGAGAGCAGACCTGAGTGCGGAGTCAGTCCCAGCACTGAAGGTCTGCTTTCTATCCTGCAGCACTCTCGGGAGCTTGTGGAGCCTTTAAGACTTGGGGCCTGGTGGAAGAAAGGTCACTGATGAACCCCTTACAGTGTGTGGTTCATGGCCCTTCCTCTCTCTTTGCTGCTCAGCTACCATGATGTACCATATGAGAATTTCCTCTACTACACCATATATTCAAAGCAGTTGGCCCTACGTATCCACTAATTCTAAATCTGCCGACTGAAAATATTAGGAAGAAAATGCTGCACTGGAGATGTTCTTTCTCTTGTTACTCTTTAAGCGGTGTGGGGCTAAACTTACACATGAACTAAACTTGGTATTTCGTCATCTAAGTCAATTTTAAATGCTCAGGAGAATAGTTTATACACAAAGGCTATGCCATTTTACATAAAAGACTATGAGCATCCTTGGACACTTGTTAGCTGCAGAAACTCTGGAACCAGTCACTAAAGAAATAAACTTAAAATGTTTACTAAAAATCCACTGTGATGGTTTACTCACAACTGCATTTTTTAATTTTCCCACAGAATGAGCAACCCAATATGCTACATTACAATAGCCTCAGGATAACATTATCAGATGAATCTTCCTGTCTGCTATCTGAAGGGATTACCAGACAGACCCTGGAAGAGACAGATAAACTGGAGGTGACAGGGAAGGGTGGACAGACCTCACTTACTCCCCACTAAAGTAACCAGACAGATAAGTGTAACCGTGAAGTATATATATACTGTAAGCACAACCATCTTTACCTACGACCATACGACACTTCCAAGCAATCTATTAAAGCTAGACGAGCGCTGTGTTTGGAGTTTAAGACCGTTCTAGTAACAGAGATTGTCAGTGTTTGCTTTGCTCAGCACAGCTGTTTGGGCTGGACCGAGGAGGGGGAAGGCTTGCCTAGCATGTGCCTGGGTTCCATCCTCAGTCTCACACAACAAACAAATGATATAACTGTCTTATATGCCAAGAAGAACCAGCAAAAGCAGGAATTTCTGATGGGTGGCAAATAGCACAGGAAAAAGGTTTAATAGCTCTGTTAAGTCAGACAGGACTGCAGAGCACTGGTGGACTTGGACAGTAGGCAGCAGCCCCCATCTACACCAAGCAAGAGACCTTAAGTAAGGGAAAGCTGGTTCATTTAGGCAAAAATCTACTTTTGTTTATGTGTATGTGGTGCCATGGAGGACTACAGGGACACTGGATCCCATGGAGCTGGAGTTACAGGCTGTTGTTGTGAGCTGCCACTGTGGGTTCTAGGAACAGTGTCAGGTCCTCTGAAGAGCAGCCAGGCTCTTCACCTCTGAGCATCTCTCCAGCCTCTCACACTGTCTTCTGAGCAGAACAACTCTAGAACTATCTTACCTCCCTCCTTCAGTTGTGGGGGTCTGTTTGAGCCAAGATGGGGAGGAGAGATGTCTACACTTAGCAGCTCACGAGCTCATTTTCAAGTAGTTTAGAGACCTAATGAACTAGGAATGAAGGCTACCTGGGGCCATATTCTAGAAAGGGCTGCCCTGGCTGCTTAGGGGCAGTCAGACAAGCCTGGCAAGGACTTCTAGAGATCTGAAGCTAAGCCACAACCACAGCACTCAAAGAAATCCGAGTACTTAATGCAGACACTGCCAAGAAGTTAAGCACTCTTGTACCAAGCACACACTGTAGTGTGTTACAAGAGACTTCTCAAAGTAAGGCCTTTGTTCACATCTCAGACCTATCTGGTAACTCTTAAGTATTCAAGGGAGAATTTAATCTGATTTTTAAAGGTATTTTATGTTTCAGGAAACATTTAAAGACATGTTTTTAAAAAGAAAACCAGGCTGGTAAGTTTTAAAACAGGAACCCAATCCTGTGTTAACATTCCAGACCCAAGTTAATCAGACTTCTCCTGAAGCTCAGGACTCCAAAACCAACCATGTCACAAGCCCAGTAAAACTCAAATGCAGCACCCACACCCCCAAATGCAACTCTCTAGATGGAATGCTACTTCCAGGTGCCCAAGCCGGACCATTCCAGTCATGTCAAACGAGCAGCCCATGATAGATAGCTATGAATATCCAACACAAGAACATCCATGGAATGTTGTCATGGTCAATTGCATAGTTCTCCAGGACGGACTCTGCAGATGACAATAGGCAGCCATGTGAAGGCTGGATATGCCTGCCAACCCCTATCCCTCCACACAAGGAATTATGGGTGTCTGCCAAATTCTTCCATCTGCTTTGATTTCTAAAGCCCAGGAATCCCAGTTGCAATATCTCTTTTCTGGGATAACGCACCAGCCTCAGTCTTGACTCTGCCACCTATCTTTTACTTTCAGCATAAACTGCTCGTAATATTCTCTTAGGAGTTTTAAGTATCTGTTATATTGGCAAGTATGTCCTCTTCTCATTACCAATATTTACAAATAAATACTGCTCATGTCTTTGATGTCTTGACTGGTCCTGGTAGAGGTTTGTCTTTCTATTATGCATTTTACATATTGTAAGATAGAAGGCTACTCAAATGATGGTAGAAAAAATGGTTATTAACATGCAGAAGATATCACTCACGCTGTGCAAAGATCAACTCCAAAAGACCCAGACTCTGAAGCGGTATGCGTGTGTAATGAGAACACCTCAGGACACTGGCACAAGAAAGGATTTTCTAAATAAGTGCCAGCTCATAAAATAAGGGAAATAATCAACAATGAGACCCATAAACCAAAAAGGCTGCTGCAGAGAAATGAATAGAAGAGATGACCTACAGACTGGGAGAAAACCTTCGCTAGCTGTCCCTGACAGAAGATAAATCTAGAACACACAAAGAAGTAAACAAAACAAAACACAACAAAAAACTAACAAATCCAATTATTAATTATCCAATTAATAAGTAGTCCAATCAACAGAATAGACAGTACTCAAAACAGAAATTGCAAATGGCGAAAGCAAAACGTTCATCCTCACCAGAGAAATGCAAGTCAAAACTAACCAGGATTACATTCCCCGTCAGATTATCAGATATGGAGAAGACAAGCAGTTGGCAGGGACCTGGACAACAGGGACCCTTATTATATACTGCAGTGGAAATGCACAGACCAGCCTCTATGAGGCCTAGAGGGATGACGGCTCAGTGGTTAAGAGCACTTGTCATTCTTCCAGAGGATCCAGGTTTGGCTACACCTAAAGCAGCTCACAAATTCCTGTAACTCCAGTTCCAGAGGATCTGATGCCCCTTTCTGTCCTTGGAGCCTACACTCATTTGGTGTACTGCAGGCAAAACACTCATACACAAAGTAAGTTGAAAACAAAATATATCACATGACCCAACCACGCCACTCCTGATATTTACTGAAAAGACCCTAAGTCAACACACCAGAAACATTCGTACATCAATGTTCAGGATAGCTAAGTTGTGGAACCAACTAGGTGTCTAACAGCAGAGGACTGAGTAAAGAAGTGTGTGTGTGTGTGTGTTTGTGTGCGTGTGTGAATATTCAGCCAGGAAGAAGTTATAGCATCTGTAGGAAAATTAAACTGGAGACAATCACATTAAAAGAATTATACTACTCTTAAAAAGGCAAATGTTGGGGCTGGAGAGATGGCTCAGCGGTTAAGAGCACCGTCTGCTCTTCCAGAGGACCTGGGTTCAATTCCCATCACCCACATGGCAGCTAACAACTGTCTGTAGTTCCAGTTCCAGGCAAACACCAAGGCAAATAAATAAATAAATAAAGTTAAAAAAAATCTTATAAAAAAAAAAAGGCAAATGTTTTTTTCTTATTTTTGGCTCCTAGATGCTCTATAGTTCCACACAATTACATAGGCACATACAAAATGAAAGTAGAGACAAATGACCTAGGGAACTAAGGGATGACTGAGAGGGGTAAGAAATGGGAGCCTGGAGAAGGGAGGGGATGTGCCTAAAGTACTATACCTGTATGAAAACTATTAATGTAAATTTAAAAACCAAATAAGAAGAAAGGAGAGGTAAGGGAAGGAAATTTAAAATGTAATTACCTGGGGTTACAAAAAAAATTTCAAGAGAACCACGGATTTATTTATCATTGTATTGAAGTTTCATAGATATGTACACATGTAACACTCAGTGAGTCATACAACATATTTATATTTTTTGGTTTTTTGAAATATTTGGTTTCTATTATACACAAGTCTGGAAGATCCATGCTAGTCTAGAAGGTGGAAGGAGGGCTACACACCTATGCTCACAGATTTTAGTAGGAAGAGGTCACTGCCTTATCTATCAGACAGCCGAATCCTTGGCAGATTGACAGAGTGCACCATGAACAACCTAAATTAAGAGTTCGGTTTTTCAGACTCATGCAGCAATCAATATCACATAAATATTGCACTCAATTCAGAGTTCTAGAAACTTAGAGGAATGGATCACTCTAAAAACAAAGAACTGGTAGTACTGCAAAGATTTTTCCAACTTTCTGCAAAGCTATCTGTATATGCAAATTTCGGTTCTGTGCCCATACATCATCATGAAAACAAGCCCCACTGAAGACCATTACAACCACTTCATTTTAACAGCCAAAGATCTTATTACATGCTTTTGGAACAAATATGCTTTTGGAACAAGTATGAAGAAAAACAAAACGTGCCAAGAAAAAAATGTTGAATTGTTTATAATGAAAATAGTACTTAAAGGATTATTTTTAAGAACCTGAATGGGGCTGGAGAGATGGCTCCAGCGGTTAAGAGCGCTGACTGTTTTTCCAGACGACCTGAGTTTGATTCCCAGCATCCACATGGCAACCAACAACTGTCCGTAATTCCAAGATCTGACACCCTTACACAGTATGCATGCAGGCAGAACACCAATTCACATAAAATAAATAAATTAATTAAAAAAAAAGAAACCTGAATGGTTAACACTACTCTTAGAAATATGAAGCACCCTCACCCACCCACCCCCGCCCCTGCCGAAAAACAAAAAACAAAAACAAAACAACTGGGCAATATTGGTATTTGCCTTTAATCCAAGCACTTGGGAGACAGAGGCAGCAGGATCTCTATGAGTTCAAGGCCAGCCTGGTCTCCAGAACGAGTTACAGGACAGTGAGGGATACAGTGAAACCCTGTCTCATCTTCAAAAAGGAGAAGAAATATGAAGCGTAAAATAATTTTTAAACTTGAAAAATAAAACTTTCTCATCAAAACATATAAAGCATTATGTAGCATGACATTATACATAAATATATTTATCAAAGTTACTGTTTGTGCAACTCTTAAAAGGCTTTTTATATAATTTTCTCCATCATAAGAAACAGATCCATACCACACAATCTATACAAAAATTAGGTAGACCTTTTAGAAAAATTACAAGATGTTTAGAAAAACCAGTGAAGTTGATGTCCTTACACTATCTGCTGCTTTAAATCTGTGATAAACAATAAGATACAATGTTCTAAAACACAGCAAGTCAGTTTGTGTGTGTGTGTGTGTGTGTGTGTGTGTATTATGTGAATACACATGCAGATGTGGTATGAGTGAACATGTACCTGTATGTGTGGGAATGGCATGTGAATGAATGCTTACATGGGTAGCACTATGAGGGTGAGAATGAACATGTGTGCATGTGGAGGCCAGAGGCATATATGTCTCTGCCTCCCCAACAATGGAATTGCAGGAGCATGGTACAGGGTCCAGCTCCCCTACCCTACCCTATGTGGTGCTGGGATCCAAAGACCCTAAGAGTCAGTTTTATTTACTTTCTTATAAGTTCACCAATGTTGTTTTACTTCATTTGTGAGTCTGCTTTTCACATATTAGAACTAAGGTGATATATACATTTTTAGAGAAGAATTTTTATTACTTTTATGTGTGTGTGTGTGTGAGAGAGAGAGAGAGAGAGAGAGAGAGAGAGAGAGAGAGAGAGAGAGAGAGAGAGAGCGAGCGAGCTTGGAGGAGAGAGGAAAACTTGCAGCGTGAGGTTCTATTCTTTCACCATGGGGTTCTAAGGAAAGAACTCAGTCATCAGGTTTGGGGGCAAGCACCCTTTAATGCTGAGCCATCTTACTAAACCTTTTATTTTTGTGGTTTGTGTATGTGTATGAACACATAAGTGTAACGCCCGTGCTACAGGGACATTGGCGAGTTAGGCTTGGGCCTGGAGATTGAAGACACAGACTCGTGGGTCATTCGTGCAGGGAGAATGGAGAAAGCCTTTTATTGAAATTTAGGCTCAGACTTAAATAGCCCTGGGGCAGAGCACAGGTAGAAATTCCCAGTGGCTGGAAATCACTGACCTGAGGTAAACAATTTATCCCCAGGTGGCTGGCCCATTATTGACGTGTAGCCAAGACTTAGGCTCACTTGTTCTAACTTAAACTCAGCTGTTCTAACCCCCACAGGCAGGAAATCAGAAAACTTACTGGAACTGGGAGTTAAGCACAGAATGTACAGCCAGCAATCCACAGGCCTTTGCCTCATGGCTTAGAGTGTGGGGAAGGGTCATGCTGGGCCCTACACATCAGGATGAGTATCTTGATGGCTTAAGGAAGGGTCATTAAAAGCAAACTGTATTTCGTTACGTCTACTCTCTACCTAGGTGAGTTTTCTGAGCAGACTAGGAAATGAACACCATGTCAGAGGTGCTTCCTGGGCCTCCATTTTCAGTCAAAGCTGGAATTTGAGATCCAATTTGAAGGAAGACTATAGAGGCCAGTAAGTTCACTTCCTCCCTTGGACACAAACACTGATGTTTTCCTGGCTTAAATTATACTACAAACTTGTGGTACACATTCCAAGCTGAGTACAGTAACCTCCGTACTCACCAAACAGAGACTATACTTCATAGTGTGAGGCAAGAAAGTGGAATATGGTTTCAGTGTCTTATTTAGTCATTACACATTCATTGGGAGCTAATGATATGCCAGGTATGATACCAAAAACCAGAGCCATTATTTGTTTAGTGTATCTACACCTTTGCTATGTGGTAAAACTTCAACGATGTAACCTAGAAGGCCCGGCCCACCTCCGAATGCTCACCTGAGATGGATGGAACCAGTGAGCTTTTATTCTGTAAATGTTTCATCATTCACTCAATTCTGCTATGTTAAATGTCTTTGAATCCATCATAATTTAAAAAATAAATTGTAAGATGTAAATAAATAAGCAAAAGGGGGATGCTAAATTTTTTAGTCAGTGTATAAAATAATGGGCTTCCTGTGCCGCATGGCTCAGTGGGTTGAGGAACTTGCCACCTGAATCCACATGGCAGGAAGACAAATCTGCCCCCACAAGCATGTCCTCTTTCCTCTACCTCCACACACACGCTATGTAATGGTATAATTTAAAAATGGGTTTCTTACAACATTTTCACATATGCGTATCATGGTATGTGCTCATGGCTGTTATTCCCACCCTCCCATCCTTTGTTTGCCTTTCCCTCCCATCCCTCTCCATATACGACAAACACGGTCACATATACCGATGTATGCAATGTTTCCTTTTTCTTCCCATCAGCACTTCTTGTTCCTCATCCTCCCCCCTCCCATCCAGCATCCATTCCACTTAGTGTGTACATGTGTGTGCAAAACCTAGATTCCACATAAAGAAAGTTCCAAACGACTGAATCCCTCGGCCTGGAAGAAAAGGTGGGAAGAACCAGGTTCCAACACTGACACTGAGGAGGACTGAGAACGGACAGGGAATCCAGTTCTAGAAGCTGCTACAGCTGAACCAGTGTTGTAGGATATCATTTTAAGGTGTGCTACTTTTGTTTATGTTCTGGAACATTTGTTTAATGATGCAGAGATAGATGTGTTACCCTTGTTTGATTAAATAAAATTCACCTGTTGATGGTCCAGGTGTGGAATCAGGTGGAAAGTGAGCTCAGGCACAGGAGTCACAGGAAAAGCAAACTGGAGGTGAAGCAGCCCACTGTGCCACCGGGGAGGAGGTGTGGGAATCGTCTTAAGCTATCTAGAGACAGCCCCATTGGCTCCATCTGCTGTAAAAGCAGCTGCTCGAGGTGTACAGTGTGGTTCACAGGGCACTTCATTGCTTCCTACAGGCCATGCACAAGATTGATGCGGTCCCAAACTGTGTTATTCTTCCCATCTGTCAGTGTCCACACAGGCAGAGCCAACACAGGGGCTCACTCTCCCAAGGGGACCCCAGAGACTCACTAGGAACAAGTGTCACAGGGAGCATCAAGGCCCTGTCTGAGTTACACATGGCTTTTCCAACAGTGACATGTTCCTAATCTCTCCACAAGCAGTCAAGTCTAGAAAATGGAAAGAGACCTTCGTCTTCCTCACCAAAAGACAAAAGAGGGGCAAAGGACAGAGAGCAAAATTCTCTGAACAGCTGTACACCACTCTCACTTAAAATAATACCTGTCTGCCTATCCTAATCACTTTTAAATTTTAGAGCTTACTCTGAAATCTATCAACCTGTTTGCAGAAAACACTCTGGGAAAAGTAAGCAACAAGCACAATTCAGAAACACCTTTGCTTATAAAATATTAGGCAAAATTTTCATGATTGTGTTTTCTTAAGAAATGCTTGTTATTTTTAAGTGGTGTTATTTGTGCATGCATGTGTGCAGACATGTACGTGTGAGTGCACTCTTGAGGCTAGAAGAGGGTATCATGGTCACAGAGCTGGAGTTCGAGGTGTTTGCGGGATGGCTGGCTTGTTCTGTAGGTGCTGGGATGTGCAGAAAGCACTGTCACCACGACAGCCACCCTTCCAGTCCCTCTCCTCTGCTTTAGAGACACTGTTCCCATGTTCTTACTCACCCCCACCCCCCTCTGCTTCCTGCCCTGCCTAATGCACTTCAGTTCTCTCAAGGAACAAACATGACTGGCAGAACCTTGCAATGAAAAAAGTAAGTGTGATGTGAATGCTAATTCACTATATAAATGGTAATTCATCTATCCAAGATAGATCTTCTATACCATCACCAAGTCTTTTTTCTTCTTTTTCTGGGCGGCGGGGGGTGGGGGGTGGGGGGTGGGGTGTGTGTGTGTGGGGGGGTGTTCAAGACAGGGGACAGGGTTTCTCTGTGAAGCCCTAGCTGTCCTGGAACTCCCTTTATAGACCAGGCTGGCCTAGGACACACAGATTCAGCTACCTCCGCCTCCTGATGCTGGAATTAAAAGTGTGTGCTACCATGCCCAGCTCTTTTCTTCTTTTTTGGAGAAGTTCTAGAAGCTATAAGTAATTCTGTAAGCTAGCTAAGATATAGTTCATAAGCAGATTTTCTTTCTTTTCTTTTTTTTTTTTTTTTTTGAATGACACACCTCAGAGTAAGAGGCTGTCTGAAAGCTGTAGTCCTCAAAAACGACAAAGAACAAGTAGACAAGAGTCAGGAATGTATGGTCAAAGTTTAAGCGACAGGGGAAGAGAAGTTTAATCCCTTCCTCACTAAGGAAATGGAAACACGGCCAGACAGAGTCTCTCATTTATTGCTAGACAAGGTAATATGTATCATCTTGCTTCTACTTAATTATGACTTAGTGAAAGCAGGCTGTGGGAATAAAGGTCCTAAAACTGTGTGGGAGAAAAGCAGCCAGCAAGAGGTGGAAGGAAAATGAAGTGATGTAAAAACCAAGGCAGCTGTGTGCAGCCTTCCATTGGGGCCCAAATGAAACCACAGTCATTCATTCCCTCCTCCTTCCTTCTTCCTGTCTTTTCTTCCTTTCTGCTCTCCCCCTCCCTCTTCTTCCTTTTTAGGTTTTGTATGCAGAGTCAGGGGCCCAGGAATTTCTACAATCAAGCATTCTACTACCACTTCACTACAACTCCAGATATAACTATCAGACAAGACAATCACCTTTGGTGTTTATTAAGAGTAGTTAATATAAAGCCTGAGCTACTGGCCAAACATTTATAAGTTTTAAAAAAGTAGTTAATATAAAAATAGAATTATAGATGAACAACACTTGGAAGAACAGATTCCACTCAGCACACTAGTCTTTAAGATTCAAGTTTGAGCTACATGCATTGAACTACAGGCTTTATACGTTATATCCTCAATTAAACTGTTAAATTTAAGTCAGATGCTGGAGGAGATGAAAGTAGAAGGCTGCACAGTTTGAAAGCGAAACTACAGAGTGACTAAGCTCTTCTCTACAAAAGCCAATAAACCCAAACATGAGACGGACACTGGTACAGAGAATAGATAAGATGGCTCTGGCACATTAATAAAGAAATCCCTTCAACTAATTTGGTTCTTGATCAGCAGCCAAAAAAATGCCTTTACTAACTGCAATCCTGACCCACTCTTTTCCCCTCTGTGCAAGAGACATATGTAAAGAGGGTGCGAGCCACATGCTTTTCTACCAGAAAGAAACAATGATCTGGCAATCATCATGAAATGGCTCAGAAGGGAATAAAAAACAAAAACACTGTTCATAATTTTTATTCTAATACATTTTCAGAAGCATAAACTCCTGTCTTCACAGGTACAATCTCACTTTTTCTCTCTTCAGCAAACTCTTTTATCTGTATGTGTATCTGTTCCTAAGCATTGTTCTGTCTTGCTTCCAGGGACGACCTTGGATTGTCTGACATCACCAAATCATTTCCAAATCCCCTTCTTTCTTTTTACACATCCACTCCTATTAGCATGGCTGCCTGTGGGACTCTGAAAGGGGCCTGTCTGGACTTAACCCTAAAAGGCATGGCCCCTTGCTAACCGTGGGTCCCTGGGAAAGCCATTTAAACTCCCTGTTTCCCTCTATCCATAAACTAGGATGAAGTTTCCACATCATATCAATGCATAAAGACTAAAACTTGGTTTTGTTTTTGTGTCCTGGCTGTACTGGAACTTGCTTTGTAGAGCAGGCTGGCCTCGAACTCACTGAGATATGCCTGCTTCTGTCTTCCAAGTACTAAGATTTAAAACTTGTTTTTATATGTAGAATGTATGTTATATGTAGAATGTGGATACTGGAACTGAACAAATAGGTAAATGGACAGATGATGGGAGCCAAGTTTTTCCTACTGAAGACAGGTGATAGACAGCAAAGGGGGAAAGCTAGAAGGAACCATCAGATATTGGAGTAGAGAGACTAGTATGAACTCATGTTCTGCCTAAAATGAATAGAGATGAATACACAACTATTTATATAGCTGGACATGATGATGCACACCTTTGATCTCAGCACCCAAGAAACAGAGGCAGAAGGAATCTCTGTAAATTCAAAGCCAGCCTGGTCTATATAACAAAACCTTGTTTCAAAAAAGAAAAAAAAAATTACTAGCACATGTATTTACATGGGTCAGTAACACACACACCCTAAGCTTATCAGCTGAAAGAGTACCTAGAAGCAAAGAACACATGCAGAACACAACTTTCAGAGGGTTTGTTGTTGTTCTAGGGGGTCATGAGTGGGAAGCAGATGTCTGACACTAAGCCCTAGCTAGCTCTCAGGTGCCTGATACCATACAAGCAAAAAAATCAAAGGCTTATTAAGAAGTACCTGATATTGGGCTGTGACAAAGAATTTACAAGATAAGCCTAAGTATGTTGTAGTGACAGAAAAAAAATATTAAAAATAAGATGCAGGAATGTGTTAGAAACAAAAAGACATGGACCTGTCAAAAGACACAGGAACAAATGGACAAGCACCCAACGGCAACACCAACAATGAAGTAAGCAGTTCTTTGTTGTAGCCATCAATCCATACCAATAAAATACCTGAATAAGCAAATTAGGGGCTGAGTAGCACAGTATGAACTTAGCACATGTGACATCCTAGGCTCAGGCTGCAGCACCACCAAAAAAATTAATAGGGGCAAAGACACATTTACATAGTTACCTGTCCTAAAAGAGGTAAATGAAGCCTAACTGCCCATCTCTGTATGGGACTTGCTTCCAAAGAGTGTAACAGGCGAACACTAAGAAACACAGCTATGGAGAGCTACAGAGAACACCGACCGGCCTGGAACACTGACTGCAAGTGATCAGGGTAAGCACTGTTAGATAGAAGTGCCTGCTAACAGCACTGGGCACTCTGATCACCAGGACTCCAATCTAACCTTGAGAAAATCATCAGATAGACCTAATCTCAAAGACCCAGAAAATACCTGGATCTACTGGTACTCCTGCAAACTGCCAAGGTCATTAAAAACAAAAGACAAAACCCCACAAAGTATGCAAAAACCGTTACAGACTAGAACATTCAACATAACCAAAAATGATGATGAACTTTAATACGGTATTGTACATGGGACCCTGGATAGGACAGAGAGGGTGGGGAACCGTGAAACTGGTGTAGCATTTAGTAAACTGTGAGGCAGTGCTGGTACTTGGCTGGAAAGAGTGTATTACAGTAACCTAACAAAAGAAACGGAGATCGAGCCAGGGAGGTAAGAGTGATCATCTGCTTCATGTGAACTAAAAAAAAAAAAAAAAAAAAAAAAAAAAAAACCTAAAAAAAGAAAAAGAAAGCCTTTTTAAATAAAAGTTTGATCCTAATTGAACAATTTACATGTTTAATGTTTTAAACCTTATCCATATAAACACAAAGTGTTCTTCTTCCCAAAGCGGACTGAGTTCTGAGGGTCAGAGGGCAGTTCAGTAGTCCAAGGGCCTAGCTTCCGTAAGGCTAGACTCTGGGGTCAAGTCCAGAGCTGAGATGCATAGTTTCTACGGATAATGTTGCTTAAAATATACATCTTTACTCCCTAGAAAATAAAATGTTTCTTTCCTAATGTTTTCCCCAAGCCTGCCAAAAGTGGCAAGACTTTATTCATTAAAAAAAAAGATTGCCTCAAGTGTCTTTCATAACTTTTCATAAAAGCAATATAGTTATAAAAATATTTCCTAGGTTTTGATTCAAGTATTGCTTCATAATATGATAGAAACGGTTTAGGAAACAACACAAACAATACAAACGAACAGCAAAAATAGCAGCTTTGCCCAGCAATTTACAGAAACATCCAATTTAGGGTTTGAGGAGAAAGACTGACTGTCAAACCTCATGTAACCACAGTTTTACTGGAAGAAAATAAAATCTCTGTATCCAAAATCAAAGCATCTTATGTGACTGACAGACTCCTGGATGTTGAAGTGCCAGCAATAACCAGAGACACAAGACCTCAGAAGTCAACACAGTGATGGTGAACCAGAGCTACAGTGGCTGAGGCAAAAGGTCCTCTGGTCCATAGAGGACTAGAACAGCGGGTGAGACAGCAAAAACAAACACCCAAGGAGCAGAAGGGAGAGCACATCTTAACACTAACATCGGAACCCCTAACACCACTTCTTCCCACTCGACTGTCCCCCAGTCCACCACTTTTCGAGAAAATGACCAAGAGGACGTCTGCTGGAGACACACTCAATCTGTGGAAATCTAACTCCACATCCTGCTTCGCTCAGTTTCTCTCTCCATCCAGGCTGTCAATGCCCCTAACCTCCCCATCATTAATCTACCTCACATCATCACTTTTTACTCCTGGTTGGCTGTGCCATCTCTGAGGAAACTTGGAATTTTCATCCAATAGCTTGGGGGCTACGATCGCGTACCATACCTACTTACTCTCCCAAGGAGCTAAGAAATAGGCCCGCCCACCAATAGATCATTGCCTGTAATTCTGTTCACACATCTTCAATGGTTCCCTTGTCTCTATTGTATCTTACACTCTGAAAACTATATGGCAAGCTGTATTCCAGTCTAATCTAGGTCAACACAGGAAAACACAGGATGTGCAGCAAAGAGGACGTGAAGGTCACTCTGAGTTCAATTTCTGCTGTCAGTGTGACCTAGCCTACACTGACCTCTATATACACCAGCTTCCATTATCTTTAAGGGGCCTGGTACATAAGACCATGAGAGCATATTAAAGTAAGAACACCTATAAAGCCATCTGGCACACAGTAAGTACTCACTATATGGTACTTACTATGACTTTTCTTATTAATACTCAATTTATGTCATTATTCTCTAAAATGATATCCTTTAGTTTGACCCGTATTTGAACAAACCCCTCTTACTCACTCCCCCATAAGATCCACACAAGCCCTTCTTGCTTACCGCCCCCATAAGGCCCTCATCCGCAATACAACTCTAATACAAAGTTCTTCTACTTTACCTACTAAATCTAAACACCCTCTCTCCCCTAGAGCCTTTGAGGGTCACATACTGTAATCACACAGTTTAATATGTACTTAGAAAATTACCTAATGTTGTGGTTAGATGAGTTAGTACTATACTCTCTATTACCTAGCCTCCTTGAGATGATCTATTTGGAGTCAATTATGGTTCAGCTTAAGGAAGCAAAAGCCTTAAAGACGAACAGATTGACAGAACAACTTGGAACTGGAAGGAAACATCAGTACCAAACTCCTTGCCAATCAAGTATAGATGTCACCACCTCTTCTTACCATCAACATGATCAGCATTCTTTGCTAACTAGTCCAAGAACTCTGGAGGGCAGCGGTGACTTACTCTTACTGAACTCAGTAGTCCCAGTCATTCGCTCCGTAGTCTCTCTGTATCTGTATTGACCCCACATCACTACCCCTTTACCACCCTAAGACACCAGAAGAAGGACCTTGCACACCTGCCAAAGACGCCTCAGAAGAAACCACCCTATGGAGATTGCCATCTCTGGAATTCTGGCTTCCAGAAATAGTGTTCTGCTGTTTAACCCATTCCATCAAGCCAATCAAAGTATGGCTACTTTGTAGCCAGTATCTGTTGCACGATTACAAACAAATATAAGTGCCCAGAAATAGATCCACACAAATACAGCCATCTAGGCTTCACAATGGAGTACAGACATACAAAGAAAAGAGTCTTTTCATCAAATGGTCCTGGAGCAAGACTTCCACCACACCTACCCACATATAGTCCTTATACCTCTCACAAACGTTCATTCAAAGTAGATTACATATATAAAATGCCAAGCTATGAGAACTTTTACAAGATAACATACAAGAAAATCCAGGTCTGAGACAATGAAGAGAATGAAAAGGCAAGACAACAAAACAAAACACAAGTCTAGTGACAGGCACATACCCAAAATATAGAGAGAACCCTGAAATTTAACAAAAACAAAAGTAGTTGGTTCTTTTTTACTCTTTGGGGCCTGCCACCCAGCTCCCAAATGAACACATACAGACTTATTCTTACTTATGAATGCCTGGCCTTAGCTTGACTTATTTCTAACCAGCTTTTCTAAGAAATTAGCCCATTTCTCTTTAACTATGTTTTTACCTTTCTTCTATTGTATATGTCTTTCTTTCCTTCTTACTCTGGCTGGCTGGGTGGTTGGCCCCTAGTAACTTTCCTCCTTTTCTTGCTTCTTGCTCTTCTCTCTCAGATTTCTCCTCTTCTTCCTGCCTGCCAGCCCCGCCTATCCCCCTCTCCTGACTAGCTATTGGCTTTTCAGTTCTTTATGAGACCAATCAGTGTTTTAGATGGGCATAGTAACACAGCTTTACAGAGTTAAACAAATACAACATGAAAGAAAGCAACACCTCTTTGCATCATTAAACAAATATCTGCAGCATAAACAAATACAACACATCTTAAACTAATATTCTACAACACAAATTTTGTGTGTGTGTTATAGAATATTCAGCAATCCCACTTTTATTGCTTGTTTAAAACAGGGTCTCCTATGTAAACTCAGGCTGGCCTGGAACTTGCGATCCTCCTACTTCAACCCACTAAGTGCTAAGATTATGATGTATACCACTATGCCTGGCTCAAAATTAAATTTCTAGAAAACTTCAAATAGGCATTGTACCCCCCCAAAAAAAAAGACATACTGAAAAGTATGTTCAATAACACCTGTTGTTAGGATTTGCAAATTAAAACAGGTATCAGCATGCAAACAGGAGAGTGGCCCAAATCCAAAGCTCTGACAATACCGATTGCTGATGAAAAGGTGAAGCAACGGGAACTCCCATTCACCCATGGTGAAAATGTACACACAAGGATGAATCTAGGTCACAGCTAAGTGAAAGAAGCTAAGTGAAAGTCTTAAAACCATTTGCTTCGTAACTGCAGTTATATGAGATTTTGGAAAAGAAAAACTATCTATCACACATGTACAGTGTAATATATGCACATATGTGTTTGTATACTTGTATAAATATAAGGAACTGGGTTGACAGTGTAGTATATGCACATGCGTGTTTGTATACTTGTATACATATAAGGAACTGGGTTGACAGTGTAATATATGCACATATGTGTTTGTATACTTGTATACATATAAGGAACTGGGTTGACAGTGTAGTATATGCACATATGTGTTTGTATACTTGTATAAATATAAGGAACTGGGTTGTGAGGGAAGGGAGGACAAAATGGTTGTAAGGGAAGGGAATCTTCAGGACAGTGAAACTGTTCTCTAAAACAGTACAGTATGTGACAGAATTGTGCAACATGGTCCCTCTGATGTAACTGTGGACTTCACTAATAACAATGGAGCAACTTTCGTTCATCGGTTGTAACAAGCATCACACTAATGAAAGGTGGAAAATGGAAGACTAGAGTTGAAGTTCCCCCAGTGGTGTGCTGGAGCATAGGCTTTAAGGATGAGCATGGAAAAGATGAGGGAAGGTGAGTTGCTCTTAAACTATTCAAGTGAACACTCAAAACCACATACTAGAACAGAGTCCCTGAATAAAGGTCCCTGGAAGAGACCACAGCCTCAGTCCAATAGAAACAGACTGGTAAAGGCTACTCATAAGCACCGGCAGGTAACAAGACCACCCTGCTTGGGTTTTTAAACAATGTGGGGGAGGAGGGCTTTTTAGAATTAAAAATCAAGTCAGGAACAACAGTGCATGTCTACAGTGCCAGCACTTGGAAGGCTGAGCCAGGAAGATGACAAGTTTGAGGCCAGTCTGTGATGCATGCATAGTCCAGGGTAGCCTGCACACACAGTGAGATGTGTCCCTAAACTGAAAACCAAGCAAAACTCCAAAATGAGCTTGGTGCTCATTGTGAACTGGTGTTCAAATCTATGACATCCACTAAGTCTGGGAAATTCCAAAGTATAAAATTAACACAAAAATCTATCTCACAGAAAAGAGGATAGAGGTTTCTGGAAGAGGCAAAAGCAAAGATGTTTTGGAAAGATACATGCTCCCACAACCTGAGTCACGGATTCTAAAGAGGGAAAAAAAAAGATGAAATAATATAAAAATCTACCATGATTAAAAGCTAGCGCATGGAACAAAGTCAACAAAGCTTAACCCTGCCAAAACTTAAAATTATAGAGTGACACTTCAAAAGAAAATGTTAGAGTAGTTTTAAAAGTAAAACTTAAAAGGAGTCAAAACTCAAGTTATACAAAAAGTATACACAAATTTAAAATTTTTTTAAAGGAACTTGTGATGAGATAATTACACTGTAAAAAGCAATGGTCTATACACACACCATGTCCCTCCAAGTCCTATGTTGAAGCATTCATTCAGTACATGTAGAGATAGGACTGAAGAGATGGGGCAGTGGTTAAGAACACTTGCTGCTTTTCCAGAGGTCCTGTGAACCCACATGGCAGCACAACCTTCTGTAACTCACTTCCAGGGGTTCTGACAGCTTCTTCTGACATCCTTGAAGACCAGGCATCCAGGCATACACAGCTGATGGTTCACAGACATACATCCAGAGAAAACGTACATACACATAAAGTTTAAAAGATAGGGGGGAAAACATGGGATAATAAGGAGAGTGAGAAAGGGGAACAAAAAGAGTAAATATATATATATATATATATGTATATGGGTATACACACACACACACACACACACACACACACCGGTTCATCGTTTTCTAGGGTGCTCAAACAGGTTACTGGTCAGATTAAAGAAAAGCAAACAATACTACTTAAAAGTCCCACAATACTGTGAAACTTCAGAGGTGAAAAGAGTAATTTCCAGGTCAGTCCAGGAGAGACAGACTGGCTACAAGCTACAGAGGAATGACAACAGACTTCTCAGCAATACATAGAAGCTTAAAAAAAAAAGCCCCAGCAAATTATAACACAGCAGCAAAGACAAAAAAGGATATTTGGGGGTGGAGCTAAGTTTGCTGAACATGCAAACATCCGTTTAACACTGAATGGTGCAGGAAGGAATAAGATGGTCGGGGCAGCAAGCCCAGAAACCTAGGTAGCAGGAGGGCATCCCTCAGAGATGGCCAGGCCATCTCTAGATGGGTCCATGCTGCAACCTGAAACATTCATGAACAGCACAGAACCAAAGCAAGACACAGCACATACATACACTCAGAACAGAGAGGGAAACCAGAGTTACCATGCATGCAGGGATGTTAGGAGCAACCACCAAAACTATAAAAATAAAAGCTAGAACTTTGAGAGGGTGGAGAGGAGAGAATTCAGTAAGAAGTCTCACCAAATATCAACCAATGGCTCCCCAAGGTCAGACAAGTCTGGCACTAATAAACTTGGGATGTGCTACAATATAAATTCACGTGTCCTCACTTCTTTTCAAGAATGTAATACATTTATTCATTCACTAAAGGAGGAGGGTACGTGCCATGGTATGCTTATGGAGATCGGAGGGCAGCTGTCACGTCAGTCTCTTTCCACCAGGGGGACTTCAGAGATCAAACTCAAGTTATCAGGCTTGGTGACAAGAGCCTCCACCTGCTGAGCCATCTGACCAGCCTTGCAAATTCTTAACTGGCACTCAGCTTAGATTTCTGAAACATTATCTACTTCATTTCCCAGTATGCCTCTGACTTAGAAAAGTTGCCAATTATCTTTGCTCACCTCAATCCTACAGGAAGGAGTGTGTGTGTGTATATACATACATACATACATACATACACACATACACACATATACACACACACACACACATATATATATACACACATATGCTGTCACATGCCTGTGCATGTGTGTCTTCTCACCCCTACCCCCCCACCCTCAACCTGTTATCTTTTGAGACTGGGTCTCTCACTAAATCCAGAGCTCACTGACTGGGATCAACTGGCCTGCCCAACCCTCATCCTGCCCAACCCTGGGCTCACAGGAGTGTTCATGTGGGTACTGGAGGGATTTGAACTCGGGTCCTTGTGCCTGCTTGGCCAACTGGGCTCTTTACCCACACATTTATTCTTCTAAATGACTTCACAGTTCTTTACACAAGCAGACCCGATTTTTCTTTATGTATTAATCAAGACCAGCATTTCCCGGAAGTCAGCTTATCTTTGTCTTAAATCCTATAGTCTAAAGCTTTACTGTTGTCCTGCAGGTGTTCAACTTCCACCTTAGAAAAGCTACTTAGGTGTTCTTTTTATTCATAGTTTCCTTATATGAAATCATGAGCTACTCAAGGTTGGGAAGGAACACAGAAAGCTCCCCTAAAACAATCCACTTAGCTGGGCAACTTATTTTTCTTGTAAAGATGAAGCAACCTTCAAGTGCATTTTTCCTACCAAAGCTCAAAGAAGATGAAATTTGCAAAATGTGCACATATAAATATAACTACATCTCACATATAAAAATAAGCCAAGTGTATAAGGCCATTGTTTTCATCTTTGACATTACAAAAGTGGATTTCTGAAATAGTAATTTTCTAGTCTTTGCATTTCTGCCAATTTTAAAAGGAGTCCATATGTTCAGGGCTAAAAATGAACAAGGTTAAGCCAAAGGAAGTCAGACATCATTAGCACAGCGAGGACTTTAATCTGAACTGAAACTGTGCCTCATACAATGATTAATGCACTACATTAAGTATCCTACAATTACTTTTTTTGCTGTAAAATCAGCAGAATAAGCTACAGATAAAATTTATGAATTGACAAAAAATATTGATGGGGCTTCTAAAAGATCTAAATAAATAGATATATTAAATTCACAGATGAGAAGTTTCAATGATAGTAAGATTTAATTCTCCATAAATGGATCTACATAAAAATCCCAGCAGACTATACATGTGATAAAATATTACAAAATGATACTCCAATATTTTTTTTTAATGAGTGCATGTACAAGCTGGTAAAACCTGACTGAGTTTTAGTCCACTGTACCAGTCAGGATATGGCCATTAGGCCATAAAATTCCAGCAAGCTTTATGTTTACCTTGAAAACTGATCCTAAAATGTGTATGAAAAAGCCAAGAGTATAAATGGGAAAAGCAATTCTGAAAAGCAGAACAGCCCTAGAAAACACACTTTGACTTCCAGACTTTCAAAACTACAGTGTGTGACCAAGACAGTGAGGCAGCCATGAAAGGAAAGCACAGCTCCCTGGGCAGAGGAAACCATTGGAGTCCAGATGTGAACAGCTAACTGACTGCCCCTAAGCTGCCAGGCATGTCACTCATGGTCCATTTACACCCAGTTTCAGAAGACATTTCATGGTGACAGAATCACAAGAGTGCTGTGGGTACAGCGGAGTGGGACACGGACACCGTCTGGTCTAGTGAGAGACTGGGTCACACAGCTGTACACATTTGGCAGAAACACATAACTGAATGATATATTTCACTGTAATTTTTTAAAAGATTTATCTATTTATTTATGTGTATGAGTGCCTGTCTGAGTTTACATGCATCATGTGCATACAGGTGTCCTCAAAGGCCAGAGGGTGTCAGATTGCCTGGAAGCGGGGCTGAGATGATTATGAAATGGCTGATGTGGGTGCCGGGTACTGAACCCAGGTCTTCGACCACAGGAGTAAGTATTCTTACCTGCTGATGAGCCATCTCTCCAGTCCCATGTAGTTTTTAACAATATACAACAGTAAACAAATTTGTAAAATATTTGTGTCTCAAAACTGGAAGAAAATATATCACATTAAGAGTATTTTAAAATATTTTATTTTTTATAAGGTGTATGTGCTATAATAAGAACCTGAAATATTTTAATGTCAGAATAAAAACACTTCACCTGTGCCCAGCTGGTCCACTAAGTCCTTATAGAAATTACCCTCTGAATCTGTAGCACTTTGCAAGAAAGCATGAACTGTTCACATCTTCCTAATAATCCTTCAGTCCAAAGAAGGAACTGATTTCTTCCATGCTTGTACAAAGTCTTAAAGGGGATTGGGCCCAGCCCTTTCTTGTTACTCTTTGCTGCTATGATGGGAACAAGCCTCTCTTGCCCCACACTACCACAGCCATGACATACTGCACCTCAGCGACCAGGTAGGAAAGGCTTTGAGCTATGAGCCAAGCTAAGCCTTTCCCTTAGGTTCTTTGGGGTGTTTTGTTATAGCAACACAGCTTAAACACTTATCCTTAGTTTATTCCAGATAACTCTGTAGCAGTCCCAATATCCCTGAAACTTCCTGAGATTCTTTTTGGTCCAGGAAGACAAAACTACTTTCAGAATGACACAAAAATGCTATTTGCCACCATGACTGTGCTGATGTGCCTTAGCACAAATCAAGGAAGTAGACAAAATAATTAGAGGTCACTGTATTTTTCACTGCCACACACTCAGAGAGAGGGAAAAAACATGCTTTTACAAAAGAATGTCCTTATTGGAGTATAAACATTATGAATTTTATTATCCTGTGGCCTTGGAATTTTCATATTCCATGAGATGAAACTAGAAGCATACACAAAACACATCCACAGCTCAATTGTGAGTTGCAAGCTGAACTAGCCACTTCTCCATGACATACCAGTTTTACTCAAAATGACTACAGATAAACTGTGGTTATTCATCACTGGGTATATGACAGACATTTTCTTGACCATGAATTAAATGCATCTGGCACATCAATGAAACAACTGGTAGTGTTTGTGGCAGCCAATGTATCTAGCACTTCTAAGCAGAATCAGACTTCTGGGAATTACAGTTCAAGAGCTTTCTAATGAGAGAACATAAACGGCCTGTTTGGGGAATCTGAAGAAGACCCAGATAAAATAGCATTTTTTCCTAAATGGCCAAAGCATGATGGGGGGGACGGGACCCATGCAAGATGACAAAGGAGGAAAGCTGGAAACTTGACCATAACAGCATGCAGACTGACCACCACGCAGTTTACATTGCAATGAACCTTTTAATGAACTCTGCCACGGCTTCTAAAGTGGCAGAGGAGAATAGACACAAGCACCTGAAACATCTACCCTCTTTTCCAGATACACATAAGTGAGACCAGAGCTTCATATTTCTTCAGCCAAACACTGCCACAGATCAAAGACGCAGAATTGAGAATGTGTTGTTCTATTTAACCAGAGAGTGAACTCACTTTTCAAAATGCAGAGCAATGTCACATCTCATTCAATTTTTTGTTTAGAAAATTACTTTTCGGGGCTGGAGAGATGGCTCAGTGGTTAAGAGCACTGTCTGCTCTTCCAGAGGACCCGGGTTCGATTCCCAGCACCCACATGGCAGCTAACAACTGTCTGTAGTTCCAGTTCCAGGCAAACACCAAGGAAAATAAATAAATAAATAAATAAAGTTTAAAAAAAAAAAAAAAAAAAAGAAAATTACTTTTCAAAGGTGTTACTTATTCTAACATGGCAGGTTTATTGGCAGTATTTAAAATATCTCATATATACTGGCTAATATGGTAAGCAGCAATGCCTATTGCTGCAGGATTTTCTAGTACGTATTTCTCCTCTTTCTCTTGGATCCATTCTCATATCCATTAGACTACTACAGGGCATTTCTAGCATCATTACTCCCATAGCAAGGCCTTCTGTGCTCCCAGTGCCTGTGTTGTATCTAAGCCATGTACCCTGACTTTCAACAAATTTGGCCCAGCAAACATTTCCCCATACTCCATCTCACATGCCTTCCATGCTGGTCAATCCTCTCCCTTAATTCCCAAACCTTTACTCACTGTTACACTCACCTGGAAAGCTGCCCACTCTTCCCTGCCTTCTCCAAGCTATCTAAATCTTGCTAGTTCTTTGAGACCACCAAGCAAAATGGACAGAGCCTTGAATACTAGGATAAAGCATGTATCCTTTATCAAAGAGAGTCTTCAGGCAAAGAAAGGTGAAAGATTTATACAGAAAAAAAATCTTACAACTTAAAATTACTAAGAAGAGTTTAAACAATAACAACAAAAATTCTTATTGAAAACCAGTCATGCAGTTTCAGGGCAAAGGCAGCCTAGCCTACACTGCTACACTGGGAACCCTAACCTATAATCATGATTGAGGTAGTTGCAACCAAAAACACAGCTTCCTCCAGATAGATTATAAAAAAGAACTGTAAACGCCAAACAACAACAAAGAAAACATGATTCCCTCTCTTGCGTTTAAGTTTCTTTTTCCTATTAGTGAGCAAATTCCTTTCCATAAAAGCTCAATCATATTTTCAAACAGCAACATGTAAGAAGAGCCTAGTGGTGTATTTATTAGAGCTGAGAATCCCTTATCAAGTACTTAGAGCCAAAATATTGTGGCTTTCTCCAAATACTGGAATACTGCATACACATAGTGAGATCTTAGGGACAGAGCCAAGTCTAGCATGAAATTCACTTGTTTCATATGCACCTTGTACAGACAGCCTAGAGGAAATGTTACTCAATGTTTTTCAGCATACCTGCATCCAGGCTAAAACTATCCAGTGAGAACAGGATTGAATTTCCCACATCAGTCAGTGCTACACTGCTTTGGAGTTTGGAATATTTTTTATCAGACTTGGATTAGGGGTACCAAACCCACTTTTAGCCACTAAGTCTTTAGTGTAAAATGACATGATGTGTCATGTATATAGTAACTCTTGAGCCTTGCTTAATTATACGGAAAAGCCATTAAGCCTACGACTTACCTTAAGATCTGTAATGCCCAAGTCACCCTATATCTATACCCACTACTCCTGGAGCCTTGGGACTAACCCAGTACTGCTCTGCTGTGATTCTTGTCAGTCTAAAACAAGGATCTCTGTCCTTCCCCTCACTAGCTGCCATTCCTCCTGTGTTGCCCAACTTTTTCATCCCAGTACTACCTGACACTATGTATCCATCACTCTTCTAGGCCCTCGAGATACAGCAATAAGTCAAGCAAAATCATTCTGGGTTTACATTCTATAGACATGAAAAGTGGTAAGAGAAAAATCAGAAAAATGAGCAGAGCAGAACTTTCTATGAAGGTAACCAAAAGAGGACTCAGTGCTTGCATGGGCGTCTCTGAATGCTGAGAGCTACTGGGACATGCAGAGTGATGGACGTGGAGAGCATCAGGTTGGTATCAAGGACCATTTCACATGAACACTGTGATCAGAAACCGAAACCCCAGGAGGAAGGACCTTCCTCTAAAATGACAGTCCTTCATTGGGATCTTTCCTCATTCTAAATAATTATCCATTTTTGGTGTCAAATGTTTGAATTCTAGTTTATTTGTACTTCTAATGAAAGACCCCAAATATTTCAGTTCTACCAAATCTTTCCCAGAAGGGCAGACAGCGACAAAGGGTAAAGAACAGACTTATTAAAAGCGACACCTCCACTTGCACACATTAACTATAACAGGGCTAATTTTTTGGCTATATTCTTCTTGTACCTTGAGACATGATGGTAATGAAAAGATAAACCATACAGGGAGACAGAGTCTAGAGACAGGAAGTACGAGAGTAAAGGTCAGTGTGAGGGCAGCAAGAAAAATACGATTAACACTCAGAGCAACAGGCCCTGGGAATCCTAACACATCTCCAAGCATCACCACTGAACTGAAGGACTAAGGCTCTGAAAGAAAGATGAAGTAGCAGGCCTGGTGTGGTGGAACGACCAGGTGGGAAGAGCAGGCAGCCTGGCTCTAGAACCCTGCTCTTTTAATTGCCATGACAACACAGAGAGGTCAGCTGTGGAGAGTATGGGACATCCTAGGAATCCTGAAGTTAGGAGGTTCACTGTGAGGAAATGAGGAGGCCTGTAAAGTTTCAGTATCAAACTTTAATAACTAAAAGAAGGCACACATTCCTATAGATACTATGTCATGTTTACCACTCATAGTCCCTAACACACCTTCCTTTATATTCCAGCAGTTCAGTGTATGATGGCTGGTCAATCCTTTCTCACAAAAGAATTTACATTTATTCTTTACAATACCAAATCATTATTTAGTGTTCATTTACAGAGCCTACATGGAGCAAGCAACAATTGGAGGCAAACACCCCCTTCCAGGAATGACATCTTTATCTACATCTGATAATCTGATGTATGCTTGCTTATAAAAAAGCTTGCTAGAGAAATTTCTCCCAAACTGCTTCCACTACTTCCTACCTCAGACAGCCCCTAACGCTGGGAATACAACCTACAACCTCATCGACTTCCCATGAGAATCTTTCAAGTTCATGACCATTTCCTCTGGTCTCTGGTCTCTCTAGACTTTGCCTTAACCACACTGTAGCCTTCACTGCTGAGGCAATGACTTTCAAACACATGTAGATTTTTAAAAAAATATTAGTATCAACATTTCCAAAGCATGTTCTACAAGACATTAGTCCTAAGGAGAAAGAACAGGTATCAAAGAAAAACAATCCTATAGCCAAGCTGAGCTTAAAGTTTGCTGGGTCAATACAGGTTTAACACAGGACTCCTACATCTGTATCATTACTGCTATTGGTGTAGAGCATGTTTGTGGGATTAAAGGACAGCTCTATAGGGTCAGTCTCAGGAATCAGGCTCAGGCTGGCAGGCTCTTTTACCTGCAGAGCCATCTTCCTGCCCCTTAAGTCTTTACTGTTCCCTGAAGCACTGACATGCTTAGGAATTACCTGTGCACAGACTGTGACTAATGTCCGAGAGTCTAATCCAGAAGTCAGAGAAGGCTCCAAGGACTCAAGCCACAGCATACTATCAAAACTGGGCCTACTCGGTGGTAAGATCAGTGCCAGGTTAAAAGCTAGAACTCAAGAGAACACAAGATTTGGCACAAAGCTGGGGACAAACATGAGACTACATAATAGGTTTTCCACAATAACCCTAAAAAGGCAAAGCCTTCGGAGTAAGAGTAAGTAGAACTGAACTGGAAAAGTGTTGCGCTTGTGAAAAGACGGTACAACTAGTGTGCACAGGAACATCTGTATGGACTTCCTAGTTTCCCCAAGGCACTGTGGTATTCTTCCAAAGAACCTGTCAGGGACCTCACTGAGAGTGGAAAGAATGCTTCCAGTCATGCCAACCTCATGACATGTGACACAACAGTCACCTAAAACCTTCACAAGAACCACTGGTGGCATGTGCCTTTAATGCTAACACTCAGGAGGCAGAGGCAGGTGCATTTCTGAGTTCAAGGCTGCAGAGTGAGTTCCAGAGTTCCAGGACAGCCTGGGCTATACACAGAGAAACTCTGTCTCAAACACTACCACAAAAAAACTATGAAATCAGGCTAGAGAAATGGTTCAGAGGTTAAGAGCACTGACTATTCTTCTAGAGGTCCTGAGTTCAATTCCCAGCAACCACATGGTGGCTCACAACCATCTATAATGACATCTGGTACCCTCTTCTGTACACTGTACACATAATAAATAAATGAATATTCATTTTTTTAAAAAAACTATGAAATCAATTTAATAAAGAAAAAAAAATCTCATATGTGCCCCCCCACACACTTCATATTAAGTTTATGATTGTGTTGGGCCACATTCATAGCTATTCTGAGTCACGTGGAGCCTATGGCTGGATATGCCTGCTAGGCCATTTCACATGAAAAAAGAAAAACAAACATAGAAATAAAGTTTCTTAATTTCAGAGCACTTCCTAACCCTCTCGGGATCCAACCACACAGTGCAGAGTTGGTCCCACAGTCCCTAGCCTGGCACAAAGGCTTCGTGCCTGAAGGAGTCTACACTTATATGTCACTTAAAGTGTACTATTAATTTCTTTTTTTAATTGCTCTCAGACAGTGCAGACTAAATGGACAACTTCATGGGGCAAAGAAAAAACAAATAACTTATTTTACTCAGCACCAGAAAGCAGGAGAACCTGTGATGGTAAGAACAGCCTCACATAAAATAATTCTGCAATCTAAGTGCATTTTACAAGCTGTACAGCTGCTGCATCCCACACCATCAATATCCTGGTTCAGCACTCTGTAACTGAGCTACAAATACAGCAACCGTGTTGCTGCAGTGGGCAGAAGAGTTTTCAAAATAAAAATTCCTTAAAACACCAACCTTCCAAGAATTACTATAATAAGGTCTAACTTATTTACTTAATAGAACCATTCCATTTTTAACACCTGCTCACCGACAGCTAAAGCAAAGCGCATCCCCTGGCTTTTGGAAACATGATCACTTTTCTCCAGCTCAGCACCAGCACGTGTGTCAGAAACTTCTAAAAGCAAAACAAATGTGGAAAATGTGTATCTTCCCCGCATGACTTGGTTGTAGGAAAGAAGGAAGTTCCAGCTCTGGGTTGTTTGGCAGGCAGGAGGTACGGTGCCAAACATCACGATGATGCTCTGCTTTTGGGTCTCTGGTAATGAAAGAGTCTGGCAGGCAGGAATCAAGCATCTGATGTCCACTGGCAGACTACAAAGGGACAGGAGGTCAGGCTGCATGGGGGGGGGGTGTCACCAAAGAGCCACACTAAGCTCAGAGTGTGGTGACGACCCAAATGCTGAAGGCTTGTACACTTCTATTTCTTCTCTGGAATCAATAGGACATAATCTGTCCGTATCCATGTTTATAGAGGCAGTACTTCCCACTGATGGAGAATACAGTCTTCACCTGATTCAGCCTTTACCTCTGTGGTCTATCAACTTCAGAAAGTTATTCAAACCTCCCTATACTTGCTACTTCAACCACATCTACCTCACAAGATAGTTGTAGGATTAGGAAAACAACTTTCACAGAGTGCCTACCAGAAAATAAGCACTCCATAATGTTAGCTAGCATTATCACTAATGGCTGACAAGATCAGTCAATTTGTCTTACCTCTGTTACATTCAGGTTTCCTTAGAAAATTACAGAGTCCATTTTTCCCCCTTTTTAGTCAGGTAGGTTTACCACACCATTCATGGACTTGTTTTGAGATAGTTTTATTCTGTAACCCACACTTACTTGGAATTCACCAGGCTGGCCCTGAACTGGCCAGTATTCTCCTGTCTCAGCTTCCCAAGTACTGAGATCATAGACATGTGCTACCAAACTGATTTCTTGGGGGTTTTTTGGTTGGTTTTATTTTTAAATATCATAAATACCTGGAGAATTATTCCAATCAAGAACTTACTAGTACTTGCCTGTAACTTCAGCACAAGATTACCTTTGCCTACATAACAATATGAAAGTCAGCCCAGGGGGCTGGAGAGATGGCTCAGTGGTTAAGAGCACTGACCGTTCTTCTGGAGGACCTGAGTTCGATTCCCAGCATACACATGGCAGCTAACAACTGTCTGTAACTCCAAGATCTGACACCCTTATACATGCAGGAAAAATATCAATTCACATAAAAAAAAATAGATATTTTAAAAAATCTATTTATAAAAAAGTCAGCCCAGACAACATAAGACTTATCTCAAGAACTAGAAACACACACACACACACACACACACACACACACACACACACTCTTACACTTGCTGTATTCATCACCACTTAAAGACACACAAAACTGAACTTTTCATCTACTATATATAATTGAACTCTCAGGACAATTATTAGCTCTTTGGATTTGAATATATTTCTACCTTCTTAGTCAAGACCAAATTCCAAAACACCATTATACTCACCAGCACTACCCCAACAGCATCCAAACTGCCCTTCCCCTCCACACACCATGATAGGGAGAACTTTAAGGTCAAATATTTATATGAGAGAAAGAGAGAGCCCGAGTATGGGGGGGGGGCACACGCATGTCATGACATGTCATGTCATGTAACACCTGTGGAGGCCAAAGGACAACTTTGTGGAGTTGGTACTCTCCTTACACTTTCCGTGGGTTCTGCAGACCTAACTCAAGCAAGCCTGAGCTTCAGCCCCGAAGCCTAGATCTAAATTGGACAGTCAAGAATGTATCTACCATTCAGGCGGCAAAGCTAGAGGATTATGAGTTCCAAGTCAGCCTGGATACACAGCAAGAATTCTTTACATTGAGAATAAAATAAAAGGGAAAGAAAGAAATTAAAAGGGCCTAGAAAGACAGCTCAGCAGTTAAGAGCATCTGCTGCTCTTCCAGAACTCAAATTTGGTTCCCAGCACCCATCTCACGTGGCTCACAATTGCCTATAACTTCAACCCCAAGAGATCTGGTGCCCTCTTCTTGCCTCCATGGGCACCTACTCATGCCTTTAATCCCAGCACTTGGGAGGCAGAAGCAGGTGTATCTCTATGAGTTCAAAGACATCCTAGTCTACAAATCAGTTTCAGAATAGCCAAAGCTGTTAAAGACACACACACACACACAAATCCTGTCTCAAAAGGAAAAATCCATATTTAATTTCACTCCCATAAGCCTGATAACTAAAAGGTCTATAGGAACCAATATCCACAACCATCCTCTCTGTGGCTGCTCAAACTACAGTTCTTTCTCAGATTCATACTGGCTTCTCTGACCTCTGATGACATCATTCTCCTCTCACCCCTGTCCAATGCCTTGTCATCTTCTAGATCTTGGTGAGAAACTGAAGCACTACAAATCAGGCTCTCCTATCCCATGCTCGCAGCCCTCACCATCATCTCCTCAGCACAAAGTACAACTCTAATAAAATGACTGAAACTACTGTTTAATGTTGCTCTTGTAAAAAAAACAAAACAAAACAAACAACAACAAAACCCTAGATAAATCTCGTCCAAATAAATCTGGGTCCATTCCTACCTTTAGCTGCCACAACACAAGTTCACCTGATACATGCACTGCAGTTATGCTCAGCACACCTGTCTGTAGAGGAAAGTGGTGTGATACGTGAGGAAGACAAGACCATCACTCACAAAAGACCCGCACCACTGTATTGGCTAAATTATCTCACTCATTCCACTGAAGCAAGAACAAAAACCTATTGCTTTAACATGGGCACAATAAATTGAAGACTAAACTTTCTACCGCAATACTAAGTTTCTCTGTGCATCCTCAGGTGTTCTGTGAAACAGGAATCCAAGTTCAGTTACAGGTAAGTAGATACGCAACTAAATCAAGATCGCAGCCACATTTGGCACCACCCACGTCCCTTCTTGGCACACTCGAGAGGCCAGGAGTTGAGCTGGCCTGCAAGAGTGATTTATCCTCCCACATTTAGAAGTGGTCCCTCTGCAACAGAAACGCTGTACTGCTAATGAATTTTGAATCCTAATCTTGTCATACCAGTGCCCTCCCTAGGTACTTGATTGACGAGAAAGAAAAATCTGATTCCTGTGTGCCACTGACAAAAACAAACACCACTGTCCAATTGTTTTTAGAAGAAAAAGAAAAGTTGCTTTCTTGCCTCCAAACCCATATCTCTTTCTACAAAACAAAGTGACTACTTGGAAAATTACAAGGAACTGACAAGCAGATGTCAAGAGGTTAAAGGCTAAGGCACAGGCAGATGTTAAGAGGCTAAAGGCTAAGGTTGTTGATGGAAACTGCCTAGGGTAGTAGCGTTAGACCAGAACCAGCAGGCCCGGGCGGGGAGCAGCTCCCAGCCACTGTCCGAGGATCCCAGGTCCCGAAGAGGGACGCAGGTTTGACAAACGCCAAACCCCAAGCAGCCTGGTTCGTTACACAGATCCTACCCAGGCTACAAGCTCCCCAGCCGGGTTCTGCAATCCTGGGAGGGAACGCCGCGGCTCCAGTGCGGCTCTTCCCAGGACTGCGCGCCGGAGAGCCTGGGGTCAGAGAACGCATCCCGGGCCCGGCTCCGATGAGGACGCCGAAGGCTGCGGTCCCCACGCCTGGCCCTTTGTTCCGTCCCGGAGGCTCAGGCAGGCCCGGGCTCGGTGGCCCCTGCCCTCACCTTGTAGACGTCGCCGTAGGTACCGCTGCCGATGCGCTGGATCAGTTCGAAGTCCTCTTGAGGGTTCCGGCGGGACAGGTCAAAGCCGGGGTTCATGGCGGGGCCCCGGGTGCCCCCCGCCTCCCTCCCGGCCCGGGGAGGGGGGGCGCTCAGGGGGGGCCGCACGGAGGGAGCGCCCGCGGCCGGCTTGCCCGGCTCCGCCGCCGCCGCTGCGGGTCACAATCGCCCGGCTGCACGCCACGGCCGCCGCCGACCACGACGAGCCGCCCGACGTCCCCGCCCCCCCGCCGCCGCGCCGAGCCGGGTCACACCCACCAGGAGAGGAGCGCGCCCGCAGCCCCTCGCTCGGGGTGCAGCTCCAACATGGCTTCCGCCCGCCGTCCCTCCCTCCCTCCCTCCGGTTCCCGGCCCGTGCGCCACTGCGCAGCCGCCATCCCGGAGGCCGCGCGCTCCCGGCGGGCTCCGCGCGCTCCCGGCATGCGCGCCTTGTCGGGGACTCTCGGGACGCGCCAGACTCCCTGGAGCAAAGTTGGATGCGCTGCTTTTATCCCCAACTCTGAGCAGGTAGTAGTTGCCATGTGCAAGACGGTTATCTCCAACTTTTTTTAGGACCACGTACTCACGGGCAACAACCAAGAGCCCAGATTCTTTCTTCTTCTAGATTTTAAAGAAAGGAGGTATAAACCAGAAAGGTGAGGGAAATGACATTTTGGTTCTTGGGGTTGGCTTTGACGGGTGCAAAGGGGACGACGAGGATAGGGCCGGGGAGCGGGGGCAGGAAGCAATGTGCAGAACCTAAGCCGTGATTGACCTCTGTCCAGGGAGAGGGTTGAATTATCAAAGCCCGGGGCGGGGACTCTGCAAGCTGTCTGGCATCCCAAGGAGGGGAGATTGCAGAGGGTGGGGCCTGGACTGGATCTATTCCCACACCTGAAATGTAAACACGTGACCATCCCGTAGCTCCCTAGCCCAGCACTTACCTGCCCAGAGCTCCACCCAGTTTAAGATCCAGATAAACCAGCATTACATCCAAAGTCTGAGGGCACCGTATCTGCCTTCTAAAAGTTATCCAAGAAAGGACGTAAGCAATGGAAGGGTCATATTGGGTTCTCAATAAACTACTACGTATTTCCAAAAGTTGTAACCAAGTTGCTGATGCCACTCAGTCGTTACAAACGTTGTATTTTTTTTTTTTTTTTCCAAAAAAGCTTTCCTAATCTCCTTAGGCACCGCACCTCCTAAGGACTAATGTTCTCTAATACCTAGTGGCTTCTCAGAAGCTAGATACTCTTAAACCTGTTAAGGAATAGTTGAAACAGTCTACTTAACAGTTAACGGCCTCACTATATATATATATTAATATTATACATATATAATCTGTGTATTATGTTGCTTACAGTAAAATTGCGTATTCACTAAATTCTCAAATTGTTTACTCCAAACCGGGTGTGGTGGCACTTGGGAAGCCGAGGCATCCCTGCAAGTCCAACACACCAGCCTTAACTACAGCGTGAGTGTGTGTATGGGGTATTTACTTGAGTATTTATTGCCTAAAAGAGATGTTGGGAAATGGTCCTCCCTGTTGCACATAAACAGGCTTCCAGTTGTATGATGTTTAGTTATCCTAAAGCACCAGAATGTAACAATGTTGCTTACATTTCAGCCCTGGGGGTGCACATCACGGGATTAATTCAGGATAAACTTTACAGCTATGCTATCTTGAACTACTCCCCACCAGGCGTGGTTTTCCCAGCTTCTTTGGGCCTGCTGAAGGCTTTAGCCGGAGCTGAGGAGCAGGCCTGCCTTCTGCGTGTGCTTTAGGTGGAGAACAGTTTGTCTTCTTCAGGCCAAACATGCAGATAATTGGCTGGAGACTCAGATAAGCAAATTTAAGTATTCCAAATAGGGACCAGCTCTGCTCGCTTTCTCTGCCCTTTACAGGCTTAAAAAGCCAAGTTTCCGGAACTGAATCGCTTGCATGGGAAAGTTCTAAGGGTTTCATCGTTTTTTTTGTTTGCTGAGATTATCAGAGTGTTTTCATCACTATAGACCTCTTTCAAAGGGAAAAGACATTTCAGCAATATTGGAGCAGCCTTTAAAGTTTGGTTTGTTCCATTTAGGCAAGACTTAACTATTTGTTTTTTTGAGACAGATTTTCCTGTAAGGACCCAATTTATCATGAGTTAGGCCATAAATAAAAAGGTCTTCTGTAGTTAACTGCTTACAAGGAGGAAAAATACTTAATTCCCTTTGGAATCGATCCATATGGCCGAATACAATGCCTATCCCCACCCCCATCTAACAAGCCTCTACTTGTAACTACACAGTTGCTTTGAATGAGAGAAAGGGTTTCCCTCTTTTATGATTAGAAACATCCTTAGATGTCATCTGGGTTTCACTCTTATATTTACTGTTGAATACTTCCTGTGAAGGGAGACTCTGCTGGGCAAAGGCATCCACCTTATCATTACATAAATATTGCCAGTGAAAGTTCATAGTGACATGAAGAAAATAGTATCTTCCTGTACCAAGTGCTTACAAGAAGCCAAGAACTTCCCGTGTATTATCTTATTTAATTCACACAGCAACCTGATAGCATAGCTCATATTATCTCCTTTTTATGACACCACAGACTAATTAAGGTCACACAGAAGTCTCAGTTTTTAACAATGTCAGCTTGCTAGTAAAGACTAGATTCTTAGCCAACAATTTGTTCTGTTTATATACCATATCCTACCATATTCTCTTTTTTTCTTACGATGAGCCATACAGCATAATGCTTTTTTTTTTCTTTAAGTTAAATTGATTTGTAATGGACTTAAGCAATGAGTGTTCAATTCCAGTGATGAAAGAACACAGAAGAGGAAAACCAAAGTACTGGCCAATGGTTTGTAGTGTCACAAACAACCCAATCAATAAATGGGCTTAAGAAATGAGCATGCAGAAGAAATACAGGTGGCTAAGAAACATATGAAAAAAAGTCCATCCTCACCAGTCATTAGAGAAACACAAGTCCAAACTACACAAAAATCCCCGTCTTACCCAATCAGAATTTTAGTAGGAAAGGAAACAACAGTGGCTTGAATGTGGCCAAAGGAAACCCTTCTGTGCTGTGGGAATATAAATTAGTCCAATCTCTATGAAAACTGGTATGGAGGTTTCTCAAGAAACTAGAAGTATATCGACCATATGATCCAGCTATCCCCCTCGTGGGTATTTATCCAAAGACTCCAAATCAGCATTATCACAGAGATGACTACAGCAATGTTTATTACAGCACAATTCACAATAGTTATGCTATAGAACCACCCTAGGTGTTCATCAAGAGAGAAGTGAATAAGAGAAATGTGGTTTATATACACAATAGATTTTTTTTTCAGCCATAAAGAAGACTGAAGTTATGTCACTTGTGGGAAAATGGATGCAACTGGAGACACAAAGCCAATCTCAGAAAGACAATATCGTGTTTTCTCTCATTGGTGGTTCTATATTCTATATAGTCATAAAATCTTGTGTGTATATTAAATGAAAGTGGAAGTGAAATTGTCTAGGGGAAAACAGGATTAGCAGAAAGGGGAGGCCAGAGAAAGGGGAAGGTGGGGGGTGATAAGGCAGAGTATACTCAACATATAGTATATAGCTAAAGAAAGACAAAATGGAAACGTAGAAGCTGGGGGAACAGCATTAGTTCACACTGGAAGATTTGGAACTGATGCTAGATGTTTGAGGAATGTGTTGAGGGTAATCAGGCAAAGAAGGGGAGATGATATTCTCCAGATAGCCCCCCCCCAGCCTTAGGGGCTCTCAAAGCACTGCAGAGCTAAATGAAAAGGCTAGATTGGACAGCAGCCCTCATTGCCAGCACATCCAGACCACCCTTCAGTTAGCCAGTCCTTCCTGGGGTCCTACCTTAGAAAATCCTTGATCACTAGCTCCATTTTTACGAGTCAACTTTTGTGGTTTACTGATTTCAGTCTTCCCAATTTAACATAACCACTACTCACACTAGTGATACACTAGTGACTGTGCAAAAGAAATACATAGCAAGGCTTACATCAAAGGTTGCAGGAACTGGAGAGATGTCTCAGGAATTAAGAGTACATACTGTCTTCCAGGGGATTCTATTTCAGCATTCAGCACCCATATAGAGTGACTCACAAACACCTATCTCTGGCTCCAGAGGACCTGATACATTCATGTGAACATACCCATACATAGATGGGGGAGGATAATTAGACATGTATGTGAAATAATATGACACCATGATTAATTGTGTTTATTTTGTGTGGTGGGGGAGGAGATGGGTTCAGATGCCTGGAGAGGCCAGAGAGGGTGCTAGATTACACTGGAGTTGTAGTTATAGGCAGTTTGAACCACATGATATGGATACTAGGAACCAAACTTAGGTCCTCTAGAAGTACATACTCTGAGCCATCTCTCCAGCCTGATTGTTTATGTTTAGAAGGTGGAACCAGCAAGAGAAAGGGGAAATGAGTCTCAAAAGTCTGATTGCCTTTGTGAAGTTTTTTTGGTTTGGTTTTTTTTGGTTAGGATCTCATGTAGCCCAGGCTGGCCTCTCACATACTGAGACTGAGAATAACCTTGAACTTTTAATCCCCTGCCTCCGTCTCAAATGCTGGAATTATAAGTTTGTACCATGTTAACAAGTTTTATGTGGTGCTTGGGAATGAAGCCAGGGCTTTTGACATGCTAGGCAAACACTCAACTGAGTAACATCCCCAGCTTATTTTTTATTTAAAAAAAAAAATCCTTCTTTTCAAGTCTTCATGAAGTATAATTAGCAATAAATGAATATATTTACAGTGCATGATGTGAATACATATATTCTGAAATGATTATCACAGACCAACTGGAAAGAATTTTGTTTTTAAGAAAAGAATTTATAAAGGGGCTTGTAACATCTTAAATTCTCCCAGGCTTTTGCAGCGGCAGAGAAGTGGATCTATTCTATTATTTTGCTAAATAGAAATAGTATCAAGATGCTCTCTTAAATTCCTATCTTCTGTTTCGTAGATTAGTGAAGCTTTCACACTCATCAGGGAGATTTTTTGTGGGATAGACTATGCTTAACAGAAATTCACAACTGGTCAAAGTGCAGAGAGAGTGTCTATGGCATGCTCCATAAATGGGGCATTTAACACATCCCTTTCCTAGAGGCTCAGAGACTTCTCCAAAGAGGGGAGAGAAAGTTTATAAAAGCCAGAGGTTAGGGAGTACCAGAGCCGAACAATGTCTTCTGGACATGACTACTTCCCTGAACTGATAGTATCGGTGGTTGCTAGTACAGGACCTACAAAAAAAGCAAAATGGTTTAGCATGAAGTGGGATAGAAGAATAGCTCACAAGTTTCCATTCCCAGCTGAAGATCTTTAGACATTTGATGCTTCTGGGAGAGGAAGTGTTGGTTTTCTTTAAGGGTATGGACCCTGAGGTAGATTGACTGTCCTCTGGTGGATGGCTCCACACTGAGTGAACTGGATGAGTTACTAAGGTAAGAGAACAAGAAGTTGGGAGTAGGAGGGATGGGTGGGGAGTAAATATATTCAACATACATTTCTGCATGTATGGAATTCTCAGAATTAATAAAGTATTTTTCTTGGATGTCACCTGCATGTATGTCTGTGCACCAAGGAGGCCAGAAGAGGGTGTTAGATCCCCTGGGACTGGAGTTCCAGTTGTGAACCAACATGTGGGTACTAGACTTGAACTTGGATCCTTTCACAGATCAACCAATGCTCTTAATTGCTAAACTATTTTGTTGTTTGTTTTTCCACCACCCACCTTCCAAATAAAACACACGCACACACACAGAGGCTTATCCTTAATTATAAATGCCTGGCCTTAGCTTGGCTTGTTCCTTGCCAGCTTTCTTTAAATTATTCTACCTTTTGCCTCTGGGCTTTTCCTTTTCTATTTCTGTATTACCTTTCTCTGTGTCTTACTTGATGGCTTGCTGTGTAGTGGGTGGCTGGTCCCTGGAGTCACTTTCCTTCTCTGGCTACTACTTTCTCTTTTCCTCCCAGATTTTTCATTCTATTTATTCTCTCTGCCTGCCAGCCCCACCTATCCCTTCTCCTGTCTTACTATTGCCCATTCAGCTCTTTATTAGACCAGCCAAGTGTTTTGGACAGGCAAAGTAATGCAGCTTTACAGAGTTAAACTAATGCAACATAACTAAAAGTAACACACCTTAAAATAATATTCTACACTATCTTTCTATTCCACAAAATACTTTTTAAAGTGACCTACTATATATGTGTGTATGTATGTATGTATGTATGTATGTATGTATGTATGTATGTATATACTGTCCTAGTACTTGGGGCAGAAGCAGAAAGTTCTCCAGTGTGTGGTGAGACAGAGCTAAATAACAAGACTAGTTTCCAAACTGAATGAATGAATGAGTGAGTGAGTGAGTGAATGAATGAAATAGTGAAGGGTGACAGCAATGAGGAAAGTGTTAGATATGTGATTTAGAAAATGATTACAACTGAATTAAGGCTCAGCCAGAGAGATAGCAAAGGACGAGAGAGGAAACTGGAAGCTAGAATTCATAGGCTCGGGAATGGGAGAGGACAGACAGAGCTTGGATAGAGTGCAGGCTTCTGTCTTGGGCAATGAGGAAGTATGTGTCAGCACTTTCCATGACAAGGGGAACTGGGGTTACTTGGGGAAGGCCTCTGGTCAGATCAAAGTGGATGATTGTGTTCCATATCTGTTGAGTTGGAGGTGCTCAACTGGAAATGATGAGAAATATGTGGGTCTGATACTTAAAAAAGATCTCAGAGCAAATGGAGGAGTTGTTTAGAAAGACTTGCTGAACATTTATTTACACTTACAGAGTGCCAAACAGACACCTGCAGGACAACAGAGCCAGAAGGAGGGACTAGATAAGATGCCTCTTGAGATTACATAGTTCTTCTTCAAACCTACATTTCATTTTTTTTTCCCTTAAAGCATTGTACTTAGCATTTACTTGCAGGGGCAAGAGAGTGGCTCAGTGATAGAACATTTGCTTAGTATGCATGTAGCTCTGCCTTGTCAGTAACATTGAAAAATTATTAGGTTGGGCATGGTGGCTCATGCTTGTAATCCAACGCTTAGGAAGGCTGAGGCAGAAACATCACCCACAAGTTTAAAGCCAACTTGGGCTGTATAGTTTTGGGCTAGCCTAGGGAAGTAAAACACTGTCTCAATAAAAACAAAACAAAAATTTTAAAATATTTATTTGCAGATGAAACAGACCTGCCTGAGAATGGGTGGGGCTAGGAGTCTTCAGATATTGTTTCTCAACCTTTGCTGTGTTATTCTAAGCTAATTCAGCTCTCAGATTTCATATCTCCTAATACTGTGGACCTCAATGAAGCTTTTGTTAGCGTTCAGGGTGGAAGTTTTCCTGTGTGGGATGGTCCCCATGTATTAGAATATCTCTGCATCCATAGTCAGTTACTCCTGGCAGGCATTTTGACATCCATCACATGCAAATCTATTTCCAAATACCTAGGGTTTGACTGGAGAGTGCACATATCTGCATTGAGAATGCTTATCTCTTGCTTCTTTTGGGAGTATTATCACCAACATCAAACCACTTAGCAGAGTTTTCCATCTCATATCATATATTCCCTGAGAAAAGTTCTGATATGTAAGATATTGTCCTTTATTATTACATTTCCAAATTTACCAGCCAGGTTAATGTTTCTGTGCTACCTGTAAATGTATACCCAAGATTTCACTTGCCCTTTATCACATGGTTCATGGGGTCACATAGGAGAGCACTTAATCTGGTCTTTGCAAGTTACAAAAGTCTTCAGAGAGGGAGGAATTTCTAAGAAGGTATTTAAAAGACAGAATCAGCCATGGGCACTTTGCAGTGATCCACTGGAGTGCTTTGGTTTGAGTGTGGTTTGTGTCCCCTGCCCCCCAGCTCTCTGGTAGAGATGTGTTTCCCCAGGAAAGTGATATGAACAGTGACAGACTCTTAGTATATTTAAGAGCTGGGGCCTAGTATAAGATCCTTGGGACAGTGAAAATGTACTCAGTGGAAGCCTTGAGAGACACTCTTCTCTTTGCCTTTCTGCTTTTGTTTGGTTTTTTTTTTTTTTGTTTTTTGTTTTTTGTTTTTTTTTTTTTAATTCAATGGTTCTCAGCCTGTGGGCTGTGACTCCTTGGGGTTCCAATGCATTGCATATCTGATATTCTGCATATCAAATATTTACATTTATATAACAGTAGCAAAATTACAGTTAGGAAGTAGCAACAAAAATTATGGTATGATTGGGGGTTCCAACAACATGAGGAAGTGTATGAAAGGGCCGCAGTGTTAGGAAGATTGAGAATGGCTCCCAGGGACTTACACTCTAATTCATTTTTTAATTATAGCTGGCATATTCGGCAGGCAGCTTACTATAAGCAATATCTTAAAGGATATTTATTTTATCTGTTTGTAGATGACAAGGACTCATTATTTAATCCAGGCCAGTTCAAATTCTGGATCCTCTGTTTCTGCTTCCTGGGTGTTGGGAATATAGGCAGGTAATACCACTCGGAGCAAAAACAGCATTTTTCCTTTTCCTTTACATTGTTTTCAATCAACATATAGAGTAATAGCTTTTATTATCGTGTTTCATACACACTTTGTTTTTGGTGATCCTCCTCCCCCAATCGCCTCTCCTACCTCTTTGCCCACTCCTGCTGGTCCACCTCCCCCGGACCCCGACCCCACCTCCCCATGACAGTCCTGTTTTGCTTTCAAGTCACATATGGTTTATTATCTGGCTTCCTATTTTGAACTGTGATTACTTCTTCCTACACATATTCTTACCATCTGCCATGTGGCCCTCACAAGAGCCAGTGCTGAGCTAAATAAATTAATTTTGTTTATAAAGTTATCCTGGCTTGGGTATTTTGTTATAATGTTGGAAAACTAATGGGAAGATCACAGCCAAAGAGCCCTGAGTTGTTCTGTTTGAGGTAGCTGATGAGGCAGGGACACTGACCAGACAGTTTCATTAGTCATCTAACCTAGAGTTCACCTTGCTTACCTCCAAGCATGCACATGTATCCTGGTACAAAGTCAAGATATAGACTGAGGCGGCTGTTGGACCAGAACAGTGGTTCTCAACCTTCCTAATGCTGTGACCTTTTAATACAGTTTCTTGTGTTGTGCTGACCCCAACCATAAACTTATTTTTGTTACTTCTTAACTGTAATTTTGCTACTGTTAAGAATCATAATGTAAACATGTTTTTTGATGATGATCTTGGAGGATCCTGTGAAAGGGTCTTTTGATCCCCCAAAGGGGTCACAACTGTCAGATTGAGAACTGCTGGGCTAGAGAAAACTGAGCCCAAATAAATACAGTTACAAAATGGTGTTTCTAGATTATCCCACCTTGTATCTGAGCATGTGCTCCTGCTGTTCTTACCACAGAAGCTGTGTTGACTGTTGTTAATCTCATAGGATGCATTTGTGCATGCACACGCATACATGCACACACCTCTAGCAAAGCACGCTATCCATAGATCTTGAAGTGGCTCATGCATTCAGCTCAGATTGAAGTTTCTAAAAATGAATGTCCAGGTAAGTGGTTCTAATACTATCCCAGGCATTTCCTGCTGTTTCTCCCTCCCTGCTCACTGGGACAAGGTGAATGAGAAGGTAATCCATTTCTCAAACTGACCCAGATCTCTGTCTTAGGAATCTGATCCAATTTGCTGGGTCTCAACTCATAGCAAAGGCCACCTAGGCCAAGGCATGCCTCTTGGTATTAGGACAAGGCTTTCCGTTTGGGATCTAATCCCCCAATTTCTTAAAGACACATTGTGTTCATTTAGGACTCATCTGGTATTATGAACTTTCCCAGCTGATATGATCTGAGTAGTTTTGACATGTGATGGTGGAGTAAGTGTTCTCATTGTAATTAGGAACAAAAGGAAAGAAAATTCCCTTGCTGCTGTATGCCTATCTACAAATGGATAAGCTCCTGTATGAAATGTGTCAGTAGGAGTGGGAGAGATGCCTTGAGCTAAAAGTGCTTACTACTATCACTGAGGACCCAAGTTCTGTTCCCAGAACCCACATGGCAGCTTGCAACCTCCTATAAATCTAGTTCCAGGACATCTGATGCTTTTTTCTGCCCTCCGAAGGTTACTGCACATATATGGTGCGTATAAACTTGACAAAGATGCACATGTGTGTACATGCACACGCAGCACAAAATAATAATAATCTCAAGGGAAAACAGATTAGCTGGGTGTCATTAATCACAGAGGTGGGGAGACAAAGGGAGGCAGATCTCTGTGAGCTCCAAGCCAACCTGAGATACACAGCAAACTCTAGGCCAGGCAGGCTCCATAGAGAGACCTGGCTCAAAAATAACGAAAAGTAAATAAATCTTTGAGATGTGTCAGTAACCTTTCTTAGATATAAACATAGACCTGTATGTAGGCAACCTCTTTCTGTCTCTCTAAAAGCATTTCTGTGAACTAGTAACCCCTCCAAGTATGATGTTCTTACATTGTTGAAGTCACCATCTAGGGTTCATGAGTTCTCTCACCTAAGGCAAGCATTCTGTGGTTACCCCACACAGACCCCAGATGTCTGCACATCTGGATTCTACCTTTTGTATTAGGATGCAAGCTTAATTATTCTCTCTGGCCCATTCCCATCTGCTTTTGCTAATACCACACCTGGCCAATGAATATGCATCTGCAATTCCAAATAATTGAAATAATGGAAGTCCTTGGAGGACCTTGCATAGAGAAGAAATGAGAGTTTCTGTTAAGCATGTTACATTTGGAGAGAATATTCCAGGAAGAGCTAAGATAGTAGCAGCTTCAGATTTAATATATAAGAGGATATATATGTGTGTGTGTTATATACATGTTATATATGTGTGTGTACATATATAATAAATAAATAATATATATAACATATAAAAGAATAAATTTGAGTAATACAATTGAAGATGGTGGTTGTCCTCTGAGTGAAGTCTGACAATGGAGAAAATGCTGAGCAAAGTTGCTTTTAAGTAAGAGGCTACTAAGCTGAATAGACAGGGCCTTCCATTTCCAAAGGTTCAAGTTGAAAATAATTGAAACCTTGAGTTCAATCAATAGCAATAACAAGAAGACACAAAAGAAAAATAATTGTCACTCCAGTCTGTGACCAGTAATAATAATGATAATAACAATAATAAAAGTATGCCATGGGATTATCTTGTTAAAGGATAAATCTTGATTTTTCCTAGCAGGCATTTTCTAGATTTCCTCAATATGACAATTAGGTAAAAACAAATAGACATCTAAACAGAGAAGAGTAATAAGAGGATTGGGAAACTATTTAGCTAGATAGGAATCGAGTTGACCTTTAAAATATTAAGGAAAATGAGGAAGTGGCAAAATAAAAATACAAACTTGGGTACTATCATGCTACAGGGATTATGTGAGTTTATACTTGAGTTCAAAGAACTTAGAATTCAGTATGGGTACTTGTCTCAGTCAGTGTCCTATGACTATGAAGAGACACCATGACCAAGGTAACTCTTATAAAAGAATGCATTTAATTGGGGGCTGGCTTATACTTTGAGAGGTTAATCCATTATCATCATGGTGGGGAGCACGGTGACATTCAGGCAGACATGGTGCCAGAGAAGTAGCTGAGAGCATTATATCATAATCCCTAGGCAGCAGGCAGAGAGATTGGGATTTTGAAACTTCAAAGCTCAACCCCAGTGTCACACATCTTCCAGTCAGGCCACACCTTCTAATCCTTATAATACTTTCAAACAGTTCCATTCTTTGGTGACTAAACATTCAAATTTATGAACCTATGGTGGGCATTTTTTATTTAAACCGTCACACCCTGTATACCATAAATGAGTTCTTCTTTGACATTCTTTGGGGGTAAGGGTAAGAACACCTTTTTTTCTTTTCCTTTCTCTTTCTCTTCCTCTTTCTCCTCCTCCTCCTTTTCCTCCTCCTCCTCTTGCTCAAGAGAAGGTTTCTTTGTGTAGCCCTGGCTGTCCTGGAACTTGCTCTGTAGACCACACTAGCCTCAAACTCAGAGATCTACTTCTCTCTGCCTCCCAAGTGCTAGGATTAAAAGTATGTACCACCATACTCTGCCAAGAATACCTATTTTTCAGCAACTATCTTTATATTAGCTACTTTTCTTTCCTGTTGTGGTAAACATTATGACCAAAAGTAACTTATGGAAGAAAGAGTATTTTGACTTATGATCCCAGTGGATTAAGAGTCCAACTTGGCAGGGAAGCATGGTGGTAAGGGGGTAGGCAAGACTTTCATACAGGGACACTCCCACCACATACTGCCTGACCTCAGCAGCTCTCTGAAACTGCAGTGGAAGAACCCATGATCCTTAGCTCTCTTGTGCCTCTAAAGCCAGCACATGGGTGGCACTGCCAAGTTCCATTGTGAGTTTGTGATGCCAGCACCTAGGCCTCTTGAGCTACATTGTCAGTGGCTTTTTCTGAAGTTAATTTTTAGGAGCAGAAATCTCCTTAGATCTTTTCCTTTCACAAATTGGGAGCTTAGTTGGGTGGGGGTCTTACCCTGAAGCACATACTCCCACATTTTGTTCTAGCACACGTGAAGCTGCTTCTTAATGGTTACAACCTTTTTTCTAGCACATGCTCTGGCCTTGACATTGAGCTGACTAGTGTTCTTCTTCTCTCCAAACTATATAGTCTTATTTTTTTTTCTTACCAGTTGCTCTTGTTTATGGAAGACCAGCATAAGAGAACTCAGTAGTAGCTATATCACAGATTCAGTATATTCAGTCTTAAGTGTTGTATACCAAATAAATTAGTCCATTACTTTGAAATTTAACCTCAGACAAGTTCTTAGGACAAGAGCAGAAGGCAGCCACATTCTTTGCCAAACTCTCACAAGAATGATCTCTCACTTAGCTGCTGTTAAAAATCCTTACTTCCCTCTGAAACTAAATGAGCCAGACCTACACAATATGTTTTTCTCCCAGTAGTACATTCTTCAGGCTCCTCCTTGGACCATCTCTTAAGCTCTGTTTACAATATCCGACCACTTTTCTAGTCCAAAGTTCCGAAGTTTTCCACATTCTTTCAAAAAGCAATAAGTCGGGTTCATTATCACAAGATCTCGCTCGTTGGTACCTACTTTTGTATTAATTACTTTTCTTTCCTGTTGCTATAATAGAACACCATATTCAAAATTAATTTGTGGAAGAAAGAGTTTATTTTGACTTATGGCTTCAGAAGCAGAAGAATCCACCATGACAGGAAGCAGTGTGAGAGGCAAAGTTATATTTTAAGTTTTAATTCCTGTGCCCAGAAGAACTGTGAAACAAGCCACTTGCTCAGGGAGAGACAGTTCTGAAATGCTGGAGGCTATTGTTTATGGGAGATAACATGTCATATATTTATATTTCCCTAAACAAATTTGTGTGACCCATTTGCACTGGATGTGCTTGATTGCATTTGTGTGGGAGGTACATAGACAGGGAATTCATCAGGATGTAGATTCTGACTGGACCTGATGGGAAATACTTGAGCCACAGCAATCTGTGACTCAGGCCATTTTTCTGGTGAACCAGAAATGGACCTGGCCAGTCAGCATTCAATTAAAGTTTGCTTCAAATTTGGATTTAAATTGTGGCAGTGGTCTTATTCTTCACTGGTGGGATGATTAATAGCAGCAAGGGGCAAGCATGGTGGTAGAAACAGGAAGCTGAGAACTCCCATCTTTAAACAAAAGCACAAAACAGACAGTGGAAAGAGGCTGTAAAATTGTCAAAGGGTGCCCACAATGACATACTTCCACCAACACGGCCCCACCTACTAAACCTTCCCAAACAGTGCCACCAACTGGGGATAAGTAGTCTGAATTCTTGAGCCTGTTGAGAATGTTGAACATTTCTCACTTAAACCATCATGGTAACACTGATAAGTTGGATTTCAGAACTTACTGGAGTCCCAGGAAGAAAGACAGTGAGAATCCTGGAAGTTCTTTTGAGCCACCAAAATGCTACCCAGTTGTGCCAAAGAAGTCACAGTCTGGAAACAGCTTTTTTCCTAGAGTTTAGTTGCCATCATGAGTAAATGTTTGCACATTTTTAATCTCATTTTAGCTTTAGAATGACTTCATAAATTATATTATCATCTACAATTTACAGGTAGAGAAATGGAAGCTTAGAGAAGTGAAAGTCAAAAGCATATCATAATTAGCATTAGATCTGGTCAATTAAACATTTACTGAGCCATGATTACCGAGTTTTGTTATATTACATCCTGGGAACCAAAAATGAGAAAAGTGTTCGTCTAGTCCTCACACATCCTGATCATCAGTCCTTTCTTTGCTCCTTTTCAAGTCTTTCCAGAGGATTGATTTCTCCCATTAGCTCAAGCTAGATAGTTCATGCTGAGGCCAACACAGATCATCTCCACATACTGCCAGGTCTCAGAGACTGCAGAGCACATTGGCAGTTCCAGGCCTTTGGTGAAATCATCAGAATTCCAAAGATGACCTGGAAGCTTTTATGCATTACTGGAAGGTCTTAAAAATTGGAAGACAATTTAGCAAGATCTATTTAGATGCTTTTATCTTACAATATAGCAAATCTTCTTCTCCATGTGATCCTAAAAGGAAAATTTTTCTTGGATGCAAAGAAGGCATGGGCATCTTTACCAAAGCATCCTCTGTAATAGAACAATTACACCAAATAACATCAATTTTTATCAACAGAATGAATAAGGAAAGTGTTGGGTGATCACAGTTTGGTTAAACCCAGATAGCATGCCTGAGGCCCGCATTTGGTTCCCAGTGCTGCAGATAAGTAAATGAGTAACCGAGTGAGAGCCAGAACTTCAGAATGCATAGATATGAACAATACAATGCTGAGTGGAAAGAGAGTGGTGGAAGGTACACAGAAGATGCTAATTCCCGAGGTAGCATTAGACATTTCCATATGTGATAAGTATTTTTAAACAGACCTGGTAATAATCTCTGCAAGTGGGGTAACAGGGACTTCTGAGGAGGCAGGGATCAGGGTAGAGCATGCAGAGGGCAGAGCCAAATCCGTGGTATTTCTCTGTTTAACAATTGGGCCTGAAGCAAATGAGATGGTGCTAAGTTAATATTTCACAGAGCTGTGTGCAGAGAACAAAAGAGTATATTATTCTCTATGCTTTTTAAACTTCAAACATTTCATTTAAAAGCATAGATGAGCCGCAGGCTGTGGAATTTCAGACCTGTGTAGAATTTTCTTTGCTTTTTTTTTTAAACTAAAGGCCATTAGGGATTGAACGTGCCCAGCAAGCACTTTACCACTGAGCTATATCCCCAGTCTTCTTTTTATTTATTTATTTATTTTTCTTGAGACAGGGTCTCCCCAGGTTGCACAGAATGGCTTCAAACTTACTCTGTAGTCAAGGCAAGCTTTGACCTTATGATCCTCCTGCCTCAGCTTCCTGAGTAGTTGGAGGCCTCCAGGCCTTGATTGTGCAGAATTTTCCTCCCTCCCTTCCTCCCTCTCTCCCTCCCTCCACCCTCCCTCCCTTGCTTCTTTCCTTGCTCTTTTCCATGTTAAAATTAAACTTCTTTGACCATTGACTCAAGCATCAATATTTATTGAGAATTTCTATGATGACTTGGCCCGTGTGCATTGTGTTTTCCCCTTTAAAAGCCTCTGCATGTTCAGAAAGTCCTCTTGTGCTATATGCCCACGTGGCCACGCTTCTTCCATGATGTTTATTGACAAGCTCTTTTATTGATTGATTGATTGATTGATTTTTATGTGAATTGGTGTTTTGTCTGCGTGTGTAACTGTGTAAGGGTGTCAGATCTTGGAACTACAGACAGTTGTTAGCTGCCATGTGGTTGCTGGGAATCGAACTCAAGATCTCTGGAAGAAGAGTCAGTACTCTCAACCTCTCAGCCATCTCTCCAGCCCAAGAACTGATTCTTAAAAGATATTTTCTTGGGGCTGGGGTGATGGCTCAGCCGAGAAGAGTACTTGCTGTTCTTCAGCAGACTCAGTTCAGCTCTCAGCACCGATGGTTCCTTTCCTTCACTGTGGTCCATTGGCCACCAGAGAGCAAAGGGGCAGAAGCAGTAAGCAGTGCTTTGTTCAGCCTGGGAGCAGAAGGGAAATAACCTCAACTTTATTCCAGAGTGAGGAGATATATAACACAAGGACAGCAGTTGGGACATCACCTAATTTGCGTGAGGCAGCCTGCTCCTATCATAGAGCTCCTAGTACAATGCCTAATTAGCATATGGGCATCAGGAGGAAAGGTTTTGCAGAGAACTGTGTTAGAAGCTACACTTGAGATAATTCAGGTGTCTGGACCTAGAGACAATAAGGTTATCTAGAGAGCAGGAAGCCCTCGCTTGATGGGGAGGGAGTCCTCCATAGTGCACCAGGCTCTGACAGAGCTGTTTGGACGTGGTAGATTGCAACCTCTGATCCGCAAGGCCCCCCAATAAGCACCTGTTTCAGGAGGCTCACAACTGTCTGTAACTCTAGCTTAAGGGGATCTGATACCCTCCTTTGGAGCTCATGGGCACTTGCACACAGGCCACACATACACATGATAAATATTACTTAAAAAAGTTGTTCTCTGAATTCCACACTTGTGCATGGTATGCTCATGCTCACACTCATACACACACACTTCACATATACACAATAATTTTTTAAAGGTTTTTAAATTATTGATTGGAAATTCCCCAATGGACCTTTGTGATATTTTATTGAAGCAAGTCACCAGCACATCATGATTCTTTGCCTAGGTGCTACAATACCTAGGGATAACACTCATGACAGGGATAATAATGGGTACCCCACTTTGGGAAACTGATGTGTAGTTTGGGTTTTTTACTTTTGGGGGACCTGCCACTCAGCTCCCAAATAAACCACACATAGAGGCTTATTCTTTATTAGAAATACTGGGCTATAGCTTGGCTTGATTCTTAACAGATTTTCTTAACTTATCCCATCAACTTTATGCCTCTGAGCTTTTTACCTTTTCTCTTATTTCTGTAAGTCTTAACCTTTTTACTCCATGGCTGGCTGTGTGGCTGGGTGGCTGGCCCCTGGTGTCCTCTCTCCTTGTTTTTTTGCTCTTTCCTTTTCTCCTCTCCCAGATTTCTCCTTCTGTATATTCTCTCTGCCTGCCAGCCCCACCTATCCTTTCTTCTGCCTCGCTACTGGTCATTCAGCTCTTTATTAGACCATTAAGTGTTTTAGACAGGCAACATAACAGCTTCACAAAGTTAAATAAGTGAAACATAAATAAAAATAACACACCTTAAAATAATATTTTACTGCACTGATGGGGCTAGAAAGTTGGACCTGTGAATACTAATCACCACACAATAGGCATATTTTATAGATACCAACATTGGGAAGGAACCTATGTGTGTGTCAATAGTAGAATGAATAAATAAATTACCATATATCTGTTCAATGCAATTCTCTACAGAAGTAAGAATGGATGAGCTACTTTCCCATTGTATAACCCTAATGTGGATAGATGAAGCCACGCACAAAAGGACACATTTGTTTGCTGTCTATTTATTTATTTATTTATTTGAGGATGCTCAGAACTTTATGGAGTTCATTCTTTTTCCACTTCTGCATAGGTTCTGCATAGGATGAAACTCAGTCCTTTAGGCTTTTGCCATAAGTGTCTTTAATCCACTGAGTTAGTCTCCTTTTGTCAGCTGGTACATTTGTGTAAAGTTTAAAAACAGAAATCACCACAGTACAGGGATAGATGTCAGGGTTAGAGTTATCTGGCAGAATGTAATGATTGAGAGGACTCTTGGAGATAGTAGTCACAAGGGAGTATTTTCTTTGTGAAAATTCATTGAAATATCACTGTGATATTTTTCATTTTTTCCTGTTATGTTCAACAGAAGCTTATTTTTTTTAAAAAAAAATGTAATCATGCTAAGAATTGTATAACAGTTACAACACAGAGATGCGGCTTACAACCAAGTAGATTCTATTCATCTAAATTTGTCATATCTATTACTATGATATAAATGAAAACCCAAACATACAAAACAAAATTATTCATAACACAAAAGCACTTCTCACTTTACAATCAAATTCACAGAAGGAGCAAGGATAATGTCATAATGCATCCATTTCTCAATTTTGTAAATTCATCGTTAAGAAAAGAACTCAATAAAAGTGCCCTGCTCTTTGTGAATCTGCTCACTTTGAATATTGTGTCTGCTAGCAAAGCTCTTAAAATCAGCCCAAATACCCAGCTGTTGGATTAAGATTTTATAAATTACAATATACCAATACAAGATAATGTTGCATATTACAATGATGCGCAGAAGATTTGTCGACACACTAGCGTTTCTACAGGTATAATGCAAGCTAAAGAGCTTGACTGGAAAAGGATATGCATATGGCGATTCTAACTATGCAAAAATAGGTACTATGAACAAACACATACTTGTGCTTCAGCAGTAAATGTATGGTTTGGGTAGGCAGGATGGGCTGAGTCCCCACATCCTCTCAACATTCTTGTCATTTTATTAATATTTGGATTAGCTAGTTTTCTTGGTGCATGTAACAGACATTAGCTTAAATAGAGGATATTTATGGAGTCATATGGCAATAGCTTACAGAGTTTAAGAGGTATCAGGTGACTAGGTAGAAGAAGGAGATTCCAAGATGGTTACAGAGATCTTAGGAGAAGTGTCTCAGTCGCTTCTCTGCTGCTTCTGATTCCTGGTGGAGAGCCTTAAATACCTCCTGTCCCTTTGGGCCTCCAAGCCAGATTCAAACTATTAGAAGAGGAAATCTTATGATTTGCATCTGAACCACCCGGAGTTGAGAAAAAGCATCCCGAGTTGAGGAGAGGACTAGTGCTGTGAACAGAAGGAAAGGAACAAAGAGATGCCGAGCAGACCAAGATGAGAGTGTCATGAAATCTGACAGTGTTTTTCCAATTCTTTAATTTTATTAAAATGTTCACACACGTGTGTCTGTTCAGTCTATTCTCGCCATCTCTCTCTATCCACATCACACCTCCCACTCTTCCTGTTAATTCCTTTGTTCCCTAGATGGTTTCACTTTTACTTTCCTGTCATTTATTTATACATAATGTTATCATATCAACTTTTTTGATAAATAGAACATGACTAGCTTTTTTCTTACATTAAATATACTTATTGCAGAAAAAATTCAAGATTCAGAAGCATGTACAGTAAAAAAAAAAGTTATGAATAGAAATATTGTGGGGCTAAAGAAATGTCTCAGCAGTTAGGAGCATTGGCTGCTCTTCCATAGGACCTGGATTTGGTTGGCAGCATCCATATAGCAGCTTAAAACCATCTGTAACTCCAGTTCTTGGGTAACTGATGCCCTCTTCTGGTCTTGGACACTGAGCGCTCAACATGGTTCTCAGACATATATCCAAGCAAATATCTTCACACATAAAAATAAATAATAAAATAAAATATTTTTTAAAAGTGTGTGTGTGGTGTGCATGTGTGTGTGTGTCCATAGATACCAGAAGAGAATATTGGAGCTTCTGGTACTCCAGTATTGTGAGCTACTTCATGTGGGTTCTGGGAGCCCAACTCAGGTCTTCTTGAAAGAACATCAAGTTCTCTTAGCCACCGAGCCATCACTCCAACCCCAGCTGAAGCATCTTAAACTTGTAGTCCCATATTGCCAAGCTCGCACTCTGCAGTTTATTGTTTTTCCACTGCACCGACCCTTACTGCCTCAAGTACTAGCAACTCTGCCAATTTCTAGGTTTAAAAAAAGAAAAGCACCTTGTTTCATTTTGTCTTTAATAATAACATTGGAAAATTTCCCACTTAGTGGCCACCACTTATAAGTAAGCATGTCCCATGGAGTATTAATACTTTGTAGAAATATTCATGCATTCATTTGTTATTTACTGAGTGCCTGTTGTAAGGATATGGATATTTCTTGCTCTCATAATGCTCATAATCAAGCTATTGAGTCAGACAAATTCAATACATCCTGATCTGGGAAAATACTTAAAAATCTAGAGTCAAGAAGCAATTTAGTTGGTAATAAAGACTTCAATAATTCTGTCTAGCTAAAGCATGGAGTAGAGAGGTTCAGGATAAGAGATAGGAGAATCAGACTAGGTGGGTGAGTACAAATCATACCCCATTGGCATACTTAGACCAGCTAAGAAGGCTGGACCCAAATTCTCGTGGAGCAGAAAACCAAGATTAGCTTTAAACAGCACGATGGAATAAGGAACTTGCTGGTTTTGAAAGCTCTACAGAGGGACATGCTTTGTTTCAGGTGTGCAGAGTACTCCAAAAGGCTCATGTGTTGAAAGTTTGGTCCTCACCTATTGAATCATAAGGACTCTGACTTAATCAATACATTAACCCCTTGATGGATTTATAATTTGATGGCGCTATTGGGAAATAATGAAAAATGTAGGAAGTGGGTTTCATCTAAGGTGGGCTACTGAAGTATATTTTGAAAAGCAGATCTTGTATCTTTCTCTGCTTCCTGTCAACCAAGGGGTGAACAGCTTTACTACAACACACATGCTTGCCAGGATGTTCAGCATCCCAACTGAGCATGAATAAACATCTGAAGCCATGGACCAAAATAAAGTCTCCTCATTTAGACTGTTTCTCGAAGGGATGTGTCACAGTGATAAAAAGTCTGGCTAATACAGGCAATAGCGAAGTCAGTCATCCAAATGAGAAATGATAATTGTAGTTCCTGAAAGAGATAAGATGGCCCTGATTTTGAGGAGTGGAAGAAAGGGTGCCAATACAAAGGATTGGTAGATGGACTCTGAAATACACTGTTTATCACTGGGGGTGGAGGAGCTAAATTGAAGGTGTTAGTGTGAAAAATCAAATGAAATGCTGTGTATTCCCAGTCCAAGACAGCTGACTCTGAGGCTACCATGTGGAACATCCATCATAACCCATTTCCTTGGCTGTTAGAAGTGCTGTGAACAGATATTCTCTGCTATTGGCCACCGGTGGCTCAAAATTGTGCTCCCTTTCCTGGGGATTCCCATATTCAATGACTCATTAGTTCAGGGAATAGAAAATCCTGGTCCCAGAGCCCCAGTGTGAGCTAATTAGGAACAAGAGTTGCCACACCTTCCCTTAAATAGAGGAGTTTTATATGCAGAGACCCCAGCATTCATGTCTCCTCTGCTACTTCATCAAAGCAGGAAACATCTGGATAACAATGAGTGGTATTAAGGAGTTAGATCACAAGGGATTAATATATTACTTATAAATGAAATATAAGAGCAGTCACATATGAAGCCTAGTTTCTGACATGGGTAATTTAAATGGATGGTAGAGGTACTTACCAAGATAAAAGAAGCGAGGAAGTTTGGGGAAAAATGTGAGTTCAGTTTGAGATACAATAGGCAGTGAAATCCAAGTTTAAATGTGCAGTTCAGGAGTCTGCCCTGGAGTACTGATAGCATCCACTGAGGGGCAGCGCCCAGGTCCCAGAAGGCCAACAGAGAAGGAATCACAGGGACAGAAGTCTGGTTGTCAACAACAACAGGACAGCTTCTGCTATCTTCAGAAACTCTAGAGAAAATACAAGAGCAAGGATATCATCCAAAAATGTGAGGAAAACGTGGGAATAAGTATTAAAATTGGCTGCAGAATGGCTCAGTGGTTAAGAGCATGGGATGCTCTTCTAGAGGTTTGATTCCCAGCTCCCACATGGCAGCTCACAACTGTCTGTAACTCCAGTTCCAGGGATCTGATGTCTTCTTCTGGCCTATGCTGGCACCAGGCATGCACATGGTACCCAGAGACAGATGCAGAAGAAACACCACACTCATTCGATTAATAAATAAATAAAAATTTGAAGTGCTAGGCATAGTGATACATGCCTTTAATCCCAGTACTTGGGAGAAAGAGGCAGTTTGTATAAGATTCCTGGCATGTAGCACTACAAGGTAAACATGCTAGTCCAATAACCTAATGTGGGGCCAGGTGAAATATAAGAATTCATGGCATGTAACGGCCATGTGGTAAACCCAACATGGGGCCAGCAGAACACGCCACATTCAGAGGGTACGCCCCTAGGCATGGCTAAGTAAGTCTGTGCCCACCCATTCTCTTAAAAGGAAGCTCCACGGGAAAGCCATTCTTTTCCTATTCTTTTCCTTTGTATTTGCCTGGCAACTTTCCTGAATAAACTCTAGTGTGACCACTGGTAGTGTCCATCTGTTCTCTTGTGCAAAACCAACAGTTAGGTTTCTGTGAGTTCTATGCCAACCTGGTCTATATAGGAAATTCCAGGTCAGCCAGCCAGGATTACACAGTGAGCTGCCACCTCAAACAAACAAAGAAACAAACAAATAAGTAAATGAATAAAGGGGTGGGTGTGCCTCTGTAGGCTGAAGCAGTACAATCACAAATTCGAGATGGGGTGATTAGAAATAAAGTGAGATCTTCTCCAAGGGCTTCTGTCTTGCCTGTGACATGTGGACATGATTGCCTGTGGAAACAGGGCAGTGACTGTGGTGCCTGGGATAGGATGTAGTATAAAACTAGGGCCATGGGTGCCAAGCACTTAAAAAAAAAAAAAAAAGCAGGGTTAAGGACATGTCTTAGTAGGTAAAGTGCATGGCACACAGGCATGAGAACCTGAGAGCAATTCCTAGGACCCACATTAAAAACTTGATGCAGTTGAGCATGTCTGTAATCCCAGTGCTGAGTGCTAGAGACAGGCAGATCTCAGGGCCCACTGGCTAGTTAATTTAGCCATAGACAGTCAGCCAGGTTTAATGAGACTGTTTGAAAAAATAATATGAATAATGATAAAAGAAGAACCCTAAAATTGACCTTCGGCCTCCACACACACAAGTATACATATACATATATACCACACATGCATACATGTACATACAATAATAATAATAACCCAGCAATGAAATGCTGTATACGGAAACAGGAATGCTTCCCACTGAGAGCCTCAGTGAGCAGGTACATCCCAGAGGGAGGCTAAGAAAAGCAGTTGGACCATCAGATGCAGAGTGAGGGCTCTGTCACCATAAAAGGGGAGATGACAAGCTGGTCTCAGACTGAAAAGGCGCCTAGGTTCTTCTGAGGAGAGAGCTGTCTAAGTGGAAAGAAGAAAAACATCCTCTGATGAGTCACGATCTCATTTCCATCAGCTTCCCTGTCCTTGCTGCTTTTCCTTTGATGTTTACAAAGAGACATGTTGATTGTACAGAGGAAAGGTGAAGCATATAATCAGCCAGGGATGCAGGAGAGGGAAGGACAGAAGGAAGAGCCTGGGAGCAATAAAAGGGAGGAGGAAGAAAGCAAAGTGAGCTGGGAACAAACAGCCTAGAGCTAGGACTTCCTCCAGCTCTGTTCCAAGTCAGGTTCCTGGTCCAGAAGCTTGCTGGGGATTATACAATTGTCCCTGCTTCTCTGTCTTCAGCATCCATAACAGAGCCTGGCATAATACAGGTGTGAAATAAACATTTGGTGAGTGAATGCAGCCCACAGTTGCTGACTATTTAGAAGGGTAGTGTGCAAACATTTTTCTATCTCCTTTCTCCCCCTCCTTTATAAAGTTTTCAGGGAACGAGTGGGGACCTGCTGGGGCCTCTGCAGAATACAAACAGTCCTATTACCGCCTGTTAGGACTGGCCGCCCACCTCCCCATCAGGACCTCGGCTTTCTGTTCTCATTGGAAAAGGAGGCACAGCTTGCTTTTCGAGAACCTCATAGAAAAAAATGGTACAATCTGGGCTGTTTTTTCATGCTCTTTCAACCTCATTTCCTAAGTTAGAGAAAGAGTAATTTAAGGAATCTTAGGAATATGAAACTTTTCTGGAACAATTCTTATTGAGCTCTGTTTGGAACCAGCTGAAGTTCTGAAGGGCTGCCAAGTCAAGCAAGAATAAAAGAAAATGAAGTATAACTTAAAATCGTCCTTGTTAACATCTGAGAAAGATAGCTAGGACAGCTGTGTGCTTTGGGCTTTTTTTTTTCCTTTTGCCAGAATGTCCATCCAGCTTATTATAGTCGTCATAGGATTCTTTTAGATTGTGCTGGGACAAAGAAGGAGAAAGGATGGAGGGATGTGATGTTTTGGAGGTCCTGTGATGTGGTTGACTATCTTCATGCTTTCTACTTTATACAGATGCTGTACACATGTTGACTTATCCTATTAAGATTCCACTGAGCTGTAAATTTGTTCATGGTGTCTGGATCCAATTCCACAGCTCTTTGTGGTTTGTGGTTCATTTTTCTTGGGCTATATCTAAAGGTAAAAAACCATTTTGCCTGTTCTCCATTTACCCAGAATGCAAGAAAAAACTGTATGTAGTCTACCAGACAGAGAACATTCACTGTGCTAAAAGTTGTCCAGCAATGGTAACCCCAGCTTGCTCTTTTGCTGTACATCGCCTTTGAAATCTCTGTCTACCAACTTCCAAGATTGGCTTGGCTGGTTACCAGAGTCACCTAGCGTTCTCCCTCCTGCCCCATGGGGATGTAACTGCCCCTACAACTGGACTGAATATGAGGAAGGAACTGAAACTGATTCCCTCCCACTCAGTCCAAGTGGGTGTTCAATCCAACGTAGAGAACCTAGGTGCTGCACCCTAGCCTGGCCTAGGGCATGCTCAGCTGAGTCACTGCTTCTCCAGGAATGCCGCTTGTCTGGAATGCAAAGCAGGAGCCCAGTTGTCACACACAGACCAGGAGCTCAGCAAGCCCAAGGTCTTTGTCTCATAAATTAGTAGGACCTACTCTGAGGCTCTAAGGGATATTGAAAAACAAATTGCTTTATTTCCTCTCTATACCTCTGCTCACTCCCAATCCAGCTCTACCTTAAGGGCAGCCACTAACTTCAACTCTCAGGGTGTCTTTTTCTTTTTTTCATATACTTATGTATCTGAATTAGTTACCTGTATTTATCTAGCTGCATGCATACGAATTTACATGTGTGTATGAGGGTTTTGCTTTGTTTTGTTTTTATGCAAGTGGTATCATGGTGTAGAATATTCTTCAGCTTGCTTTGGGAAGGAGGTCTCATGTATCCCAGGTGGCCTCAGATTTGCTATGTCACTGATGACCTGGAACTTTTCTTTCAACTCCTAAGTGCTGGAGTTACTAATTGGCATGTCTACCACGCCCAATTTTATTCAGTGTGGGGAGGTGTTTGTGTAGGTTGTTTTGTGTATGTGTGTTTGTGTGTGTGTTTGAGAACACCCAAGAGGTGGTGTTCTCAAACTGTAGGGTTGATAAGCACTCTACCAATTGAACCACATCTTCTGCTCTCAGTTTTTTAAAAGGGGAAAAATATACCCACTTGTTGACTGATTTTGCTCTTTGTTCTTTGGGGGCCTGTTACCCAGCTCCTAAATAAATCCCATGCGGAGGCTTATTTTTACTTGTAAATGGCTGGCCTTAGTTTGGCTTGTTTCTTGCCAGCTTTTCTTAACTTTAAATGATTCCCTCTACCTTTTGCCTCTGGGCTTTTACCTTTTTCACATTCTGTATATCTTTCTTTCTTACTCTGTTGCTGGTTGTGTAGCGGGGAGGCTGACCCCTTTTGTCTTTCTCCATCTCTTGTTCCTTCCTCCTCCTCCTCCTCCCAGATCTCTCTTTCTATTTATTTCTCTGCCTGCCAGCTCCGTCTATCTCTCTCTCCTGCCTTGCTATTGGCCTTGCTATTAGACAGTCAGGTGCTTTAGACAGGCTCAGTAACACAGTTAAACAAATGCAACATAAACAAAAGTAATATACCTTGAAATAATCTTCTGTTATTATGTTCTAATTCTTTTTAACTACTGAATATTTTTACATAACTCAGATGCACCATTGACTGTATATCTGTCCCTCTTTGGACAGATCATACAGGTTGCTTTGCTATTTTTATGACTGCAGTTGGTACCAACCAAACAATTTTGTAGCTACTTGCCTTTTGTTTTTAAGTGACCCTTTAATGTGGACACCAAGGTGCTAAGTCAAAAATAGGCACATGTAGAGAATAAATTCTGTCCAATTTATTTTCCAAGAAGTTTAGCCAATTTATATTCCTGGTAGCACTTGTCCCACACCCTTGTCAACACTTGACATTAATTTTCTTATTTATTACTAGTTCAGTATATAAAAAATGATATCACTCTATTTCACATTTCTCCCAGCATTGACTGGCAAGGTTCAGATGCTTACTTGCCACTCATATTTTCTCTTCTGTGACTTGTCTAGTCGTGTTCTTTGCTAAGTGCTCTGTTTAGTTTGCCATTTTCTTGGGAATGTGTAAGAGAAGCCCTTTGATATTTAGATCACAATGTTTTGACCCATTCTAACTCTGGAAATCAAATCTCACAGTCTCTTCTGTGGACCAGATTCAACATTTTAATACAGTAGAGTTTATTAAACTTAAAAAATAAAACAACGGATTTTACATTTTGAGTTCTGTTTCAATTCTTTCCTAAATTTCAGTTCACTAGCTTGGCCCACTAGTAATTTCAGGTAATGCAAAAAAGGTTCAAATGGGATGTTTCTTATGGTGGCCCAAGATCCTATCATATTTTGTCTAATCATTGCTCTAGCCTCTTAACTGGACTCACTACTTCTGTACAGTCTGTTCTCAGCACAGCAACCAGAGGGATCATTTTTATTTTTTTTTTTTTTTTTTTTTTTTTTTTTTTTTTTTTTTTTTTTTTTTTTTTTT
>PVIH01003007.1:0-60402 GCA_004025045.1 Sigmodon hispidus
CAGCCACACAGTCACACAGTCACACAGCCACACAGCCACACAACCACACAACCACACTGTCACTCAGTTACACAGTCACACAGCCACACAGCTACATAGCCACACAGCCACACAGTCACACAGTCACAGTCACACAGCCACACAGTCACTCAGCTACACAGCACACAGCCACACAGTCACACTGCCACCCAGCCACACAGTCACCCAGCCACTCAGCCATACAGCCACACAGCCACTCAGCCATACAGCCACACAGTCACACAGTCACCCAGCCACTCAGCCATACAGCCACACAGCCACTCAGCACACAGCCAGACAGTCACACAGCCACACAGCCACACAGCCACACAGCCACACAGTAGTAATGAGAGTAACCTGTACAGAAGGAAGAAAAGAAAAAAGCCCAGAGGAAAAAGGTAGACATGATAATTTAAGTTAAAATTAGGAAAAGCTCGCTAGAAACAAGCCTTGAAATTTTGAGTGAAGTTGAATTTTAAAAGCAATAGGCCTGTTGATGTGGAGAAATAATCTTAAAGACAACACAACATTCAGGCTGTGGTGTGGTTATCGTGGCATGGTTATTGTTAACCACCTTTAATCAGACTCATAGTCAAGGAGGAAGAAGCAGAGCAGAAGGATCTAAACGCATGCAATTTGTGCACACATAAGGGGAGCACATTTAACATTGCACAGAAAGTGATCTACTTGTTAAAGAGATTGACACCATTAAAGAAAAAGTGACCATTTGAGTCAATAAGAAGAGGTGACTTCTAGACATTTGAGGTGAGACCCCACTCCAAGTATAACACCACAGATTCACTAGCAAGACTTTCCTTTCAGAAAAGGGTCCACTGGAATGCTCTGTCCTCAAAGAACCACCTAGAAAAATGTCCAGCTGCCCTGGCAACTCAAAGGTCATTGTGGCTGTGGTGTAAGGTGGCCACTGCCTGGGCTGGCAGCAGAATTTACCAACATAATCATGGGTTGGCTTTGCAGGAATGCACAGTACAAAAGTTATGGAGTCATAGATGCTTCCACTAAGATTCCAGAGAACAGAGGAGGCCAACCCAGGCAAGAAGCCCAAAGCCCAAGAAAACCAGGCAGAGTGTTATAGAGTTGAATTCCCTTCCAGAACCCCTGAGAGGGTTATGCATAAGGCTGTGAGTGGGAAACTAAGTTGAAATATCCAGTATAAGGGATGCCAAGAATGTAGGATGTTGCTGAGGAAAGTTGTGGGTATAAATGGAGTGAAACCAGCACAAGAGAGAGGCTGTAATTGCAAGACCTCCTTAGGGAGGATTATATCAGCAAATCCTTTGGTGATCCAAGCTACCACACATGGAGCGACAGGATTGACTGATTGATTTGTTCATTCACTCATTCATTTATTTATTTTTGTTTTTCAAGACAGAATTTCTCTGTATAATAGCCCTGCCTGTCCTGGAACTCAGCTTGTAGACCAGGCTAGCCTCAAACTCATTGAGATCCACCTGCCTCTGCCTCCCAAGTGCTGAGATTAAAGGTGTGTGTCACCACCACCCACTTTTTAATTTTATTTTTTGAGCTGCAGGATTTAATGTCTGCCCTGCTGGGCTTTGGTGTACCTATGTCTGATGCCTCCTTCTTCCCTTTTGGAATGGGAATATTCACCCTGTGGTTGAATATTGGGAGTGTCTTTTTTATTTTATAGGGTTTCACCATTAAAGAGCCTATGATTAAACTCAGAGGAAAGTTTAGTCTGTAAACAATATTAGACCTGTCCAGATGTTGGAGACTTTACGAGATGGAGGAGAGCACTATAAATCTCGGGGGCTGGGGGGTAATTTTATAGTTAGAATATGAAGTATCGAGGCTAAGGAAGTGACTCAGAGGTAAGAGTCCTTGCTGTTCTGACAAAAGACTCAAGTTCAGTTCCCGCATCTGTGGCTCACAGCTGCCTGTAAGTCCAGATTGAGAGGACTGTGTCTCCCTCTTCAGACCTTCAAGATCACTGCACTCATGTACATACCCATACATAGATACACACATGTACACACAAGATCACTGCACTCATGTACATTCCCATACATAGATACACACATGTACACACAAGATCACTGCACTCATGTACATTCCCATACATAGATACACACATGTACACACAAGATCACTGCACTCATGTACATTCCCATACATAGATACACACATGTACACACAAGATCACTGCACTCATGTACATTCCCATACATAGATACACACATGTACACAAGATCACTGCACTCATGTACATTCCCATACATAGATACACACATGTACACACAAGATCACTGCACTCATGTACATTCCCATACATAGATACACACATGTACACACAAGATCACTGCACTCATGTACATTCCCATACATAGATACACACATGTACACATAATTATAAAAAATGAATATAAGGTTCTCCACAGGCGGAAGTTTGACCTATAACCTTTTGGGAGGAGCCTCGTTAGCGGAAGCATTTCACTCTGGGTGTGATTTAAAGGCTATGTTCTTTTCTTTGTCTTCTCTTCCTACTCATCCGTGCTGAGCACAGCCTATGCCACACACTCCACCACCACAAGCTGTGTTTCCACTACAATGGATGGAGCCCCCTGAGACCGTGAGCCAAAGCAGACCTCTCCTCTCTTACATTGTCAGGTGTCATCGCTGACAGCATAGCTAATCCACAATATCTCTGTGAACACACGTCAAACACAACAAATGCATCTGCCTCCCGGCCACACAAACATCACAAATGCATTCATTCACAGCCCTTCTGGAGAGTATGGGTGGAGGAGCCATGCTCTTGGGCTGCATTTGGGGAAGGTGCTGTGTGCGTGTGCACGTGTGGAGATCAGAGGAAAACTTGTGGGATTGATTCTTTCCTTCTACCATGTGGCCCCTGGGGACTGAATTTGAGTGGTCAGTCTTAGAAGCAAGCACCTGCTGTGGGGTAATGCTCTTAACACTAAGGATTTGTCACTCATATTGGTTTAATAAAATGCTGATTGGCCAGGAGCCAGGCAGGAAGTAGAGGTGGGGCAACCAAACTAGGAGAATTCTGGGGAGAGGAAAAGCAGAGATGCCATCACCAGCCAGATGCAGAGGAAGCAAGATGAGAATGCTGGACTGAGAAAAGGTACCAAGCCACATGACTAAACATAAATAGAAATATGGGTTAACAAAGTGTAATGGTTAGCAAGTAATACGCCTGAGCCATAGGCCAAACAGCTTGTAATTAACATTAAACCTCTGAACAATGATTTCAGAAGCCGCTGGGGGACCAGCCAGGTGGGACACAGAAACTTCCAACTAGAAGCACCCTTACCCACTCAACCATCTTGCCCTTGGGTTTTGTTTGAATTGCTATTCTTTCTGCTTCACACACACAAAATATGTTTTAAGCAGGTGGTGATGGCCTTCACCTCTTCAGAGGCAGAGGCAGGTGGATCTCTGAATTCAAAGTCCACAGGGTGAGTTCCAGGACAGCCAGGGCTACATAGAGAAGTCCTGCCTGGAAAATAGCCAGTGTGTGTGTGTGTGTGTGTATTAAATATTTAACTTTTTGCTTCTTAAAATATATATATATATATATTGTAAACATATATTATGTGTGTGTAAGACTTGTGGTACATGTGTGCCATGGCATGATGTGGAGGTCATGTTCTCTCTCCACTGTTTTTAAGGAATCAAACTCAGGCCAATCCTTTTAGTCTCCAGTCTCTTAGCTATTTTTTAGCTGATAAGAAAGAAGCAGGTGATTTGGGCTCAAAGATTTTAATTTTAGGATTTGTTTCTCTCTCTCTCTCTCTCTCTCTCTCTCTCTCTCTCTCTCTCTCTCTCTCTCTCTCTCTGTCAAGATGGCTTCAGATCATAGATAGACTCTGAGATGACCTTCAGCTCCTGAATTTCCTGCCTCCACCTCCGTCACATTGGGCATACAGATGTGTGACCTTCTTCTGGCTTATATGGTGGTGGGGATCAAAGCCAAAGCCTTTTGCCTGTGAGGACTAAGATAGCTAGGTCTCCAGCTGTATTTGCTTTTTAAACAGTTTTTAAACATCCTTGTAGGAAGGCCTTATGTCACCTAAAAAGACTAAACCAAGATTAGGAAACAGACATGTTCAGCCCCACAGAGGGAGGGCAGAGCTGATGGTCGTGGTGTCCTTCCCTCACAAGGGGGCTGTGGGAGAAACTGAGCAATCGGGTTTGGCCTGCGTAAAAAAGACTCCCACGTTTCTTCTGACCTTTTCCTATGTCCCTTTCTGTCTGGCTGGTGCAGAATTGTGATTCTGTGTCATTTCAGCATTCTCAAGCCTAAGCAGGAAGCGTGCTAACCCCAGCTTCATAACCAGCCTGTCAGAAGGCAGGCAGCATCTAGCTTTGAAACGAGAGGGTCACCAGTCGTGTGTTATGTGCTGATGTCTCAGGTTCTGAGGGGCTTTCTGCTTTTCGGGGGTTCATTGTCATCCAGGCGTGAGGAGATGAGTGTAGCCTGTGAGGAAGTGGATCACCATCTCCTCACTTATGTCTGAATTAGAAACACAGATTCAAACAAACTTACAGGACACAACCATTTACCCCATGCAAATCAAAGGAGCCAGACCCTGGGAACATCCTGTGGACCCTGCCCAGGCTCACCTGGATTTTGAGCCTGAATTTCCTGATGCCAGAGAAAGCCTTAAGTGCATTCAGAGCTTGGATTTTGACACTGTTGTCCTTGTCATCCAACATTTCGCCCACCAAGCTGATGTCATCCGTAGTACAAGCGGAGGCCTAGAGTGTGTGATAAGAAGGTGGGAGAGACAGGAGAAGAAGCAGGTATCCTGGGCCCACTGTCCCCCAAATCTCTGAGACCTTCCCCTGCTACCATCAGTCAGAGGGACAGCTCTGAGGATGCCGCCCGGGCAGTAGTGGACTTAGGGGTAAACTGTAAGCCAGGGGCCAGACTGATTGGGAGGGGCCCCCTCCTCACCTCAGCCTCCAGCAAGTACACACAGCGGGTGATGCTGTGCAAGATCATGCTTTTGGCATACTCATCCTGTTTGCACTCTAGAGAGTTGAGGAGTCTTCGAATCTCACCAGAGTCCCGCCCATGACGCTCTCTCTCAATGGCCAGGCCTAGACAGTACCCAGGCCCATAGTTCAGGACATGGCCTCAGAATTGATGGAAGTAGGGGGCTGGGAAGTTGGGGCGGGGGCTGAAGACAAAGCTTTTGCTGTTTCTAGCACTTCACACACTAGTTGCACAGACTAGGCACCGCACCAAAGACCACCACTGTAAATTTGTACTGTCTGCCTTGACACCAGCTCCTGTGTCTGTTCACAGCCACTACTTTCCTGGTGTGTAGCAGTGACAGGTAGGGTTTGCTCTTACCAGATACCCTAGCAGATGACAACCAACAATCTCAAAGAAGTGCCCCTCTTCCTGATGGGGCTGGAGAGACGGCTTAGCAGTTAAGAGCATGGGCTGCTCTTCAGAGCTCTGAGTTCAGCCATCTCTAGTGGGATCTGGTGCCCTCTTCTGGCAGAAAAGTGTATATGCATGTAGAGCAGCCATAAATAAAATAAATCCTTTTTTTTAAAAGCATTTTTTAAAAAACACTTTTATTTATTTATTTAATTATTTGCCTTGGTGTTTGCCTGGAACTGAAACTACAGACAGTTGTGAGCTGCCATGTGGGTGCTGGGAATTGAACCCCGGTCCTTTGGAAGAACAGCTAGTGCTCTTAACTGCTGAGCCATCTCTCCAGCCCCTAAAATAAATAAATCTTATAGAAGAAAGAAACAAAGAAAGGTGACTCTGTGGTTAGGGACACTGGCTGCTCTTCCAGAGGACCCAAGTTTGATGTCTAGCACCCACACGGTGGCTCACAACCATCTGTTACTTCAATCTGACAATCCAACACCCTCTTCTGGCCTCCATGGGCATTGCATGCAGGTGGAGCACACATATACTCACAGGCAAAATACCCAAACATACACAATAAAAATTTAAAGTATCCTAAGACCTAGTGGGCAGCTTATAGCAAAAGGTCCCCAACTTTTCTTTTCTTCAATATCTCCAGTTTCTGGGGGCAAGCAAGATAGATAAACCTCTTGATTCCATTTCTAGTACATAGAATGAAGAGAGTGTGTGTGGGAATGATTCCTGTGGCCCAGCTTCTATAATAGGGCCTTGCCTCAGGGGCTAGGGAGGGCGAGGGAAACTGAGGCAGGCTGGAGGAGAGAGAGAAGGAAAGAAGGGAGACACTTGAAGGAATCACCTTTGGGCTTTCCCCCAGGGGAGGCCTTGGGAGCAGGAGCCTCCTGGGGCAGAGCCCTCTCCCCAGGGACTGGACACTCACGGGCGATGCAGATGGGCGAGTTGGAGCAGAGAGGAGGTTGACATTTTATGCCAGCCCTGATGGCCTTGTACAGCAGGTATATGGCCCCGGCGCCTGTAGCTAGGCCCACAACACTTTTGCGGAGGTCCAGATGCTGCAGGCACCGGGGAATGGTCTTGCCCATGTCTTTAGTGCTGCCTTGTGTCTAGGCCCAAGGCACCTGCACAGAACATTCCAGAACCAGAACCCTGGCAGGGGGCAAGAACAAGGGTACTAGAATTGTTACTAGGCAACAAAGGAAACTGGAGAAATGACAGGGTTAAGGATGGCCCTCAGGGAAGTGAGAGCCCCAGAACGCTTTGGAGGCTGCAAAGAGGAGGCCAGCAACTCTAGGAGTAGAAGGTAGGGAGGGCTGGTGTGGGGATCAGAGGCAGTGCTTGGCTGATATGGGCAAGGCCAGAGCTCATCACTGCAAATCCCTGTCTTTTTCATCATTTATTTATTTATAGACAGCGTCTCACTGACCCTGACTGACCTGGATCTCAGAGATCTACCTGCTTCTGCCTTCCCTTGCTGGGCTAAAGATATGTGCCACAAGGCCTGGCTTTAATTTTTTATTCATGTGTATATGTCCCCATGCACACATTCATGTGGGTACCCAAGGAGTCCTGAAGAAAGAGTTGAATTTGATGGAACTGGAGTTACCGGCAGTTGTGCGCAGCCTGTTATGAGTGTCAGCAGCTGAGCTTCTCTGGAAAAGCAGTGAGTGTTCTTAACCCACGGTCCTTCTCCTACCTCCTCTTCTACTTTTTGAGATGTGGTATCACCTAGTTCTGGCTGGCTTCCACCTTAACTATTTTGTTCAGAATAATCTTGACTGATGCTCTTGCCTCTGCCTCCCAAGTGCCCAGTTACAAGTGTGTACCAGCATGCATGCCCAGCTTGTTTTGTTGTAGGAGTGTGTGGGAGGTGTGTGTGCACCTGTGTGTGGGTGCACCTGTGTGTGTGTGCACCTGTGTGTGCACCTGTGTGTGTGTGCACCTGTGTGTGTGTGCACCTGTGTGTGTGCACCTGTGTGTGGGTGCACCTGTGTGTGGGTGCACCTGTGTGTGGGTGCACATGCAGGTATAAATGCATGTGTGTTCGCATGCATGTACACTAGACAGAGATTAATATTGGGCATATTCTTTGGCTTTTCCACCATATTTTATTATTTTATCTATTAAATTTTATGTATATGAATGCTTTGCTTTTGTGTATGCATGCACACCCATGGACATCAGGTCAGTAGAGAATGTGAACTTACCTGGCACCGGAATTACAGGCCATTTTGAGCTACATGCAGGTGCTGAGGACTGAACCCAGGTCCTCTGCAAGAACAACCAATCACCTTAACCACTGAACAATCTCTCCAGACCCCTATTAATACTTCTAAATTATGTGTATATGCTTATCTCTGTGTTTGGGTTCGTGAACATCAATCAGGTGCCTTCAGAAGTAAGATGCATCAGATCTTCTTGAAGCCAGAGTTACAGGCAGTTTTGAGCTATCAGATGTGGGTGCCAGGAACTGAACGTGGGTCCTCTGCAAGAGCAGTATGCACTCTTAGCTTCCACTTTCCATTATATTTTTCTCAGACAGGGTCTCTCACTGAATCTAGGGCTCACTGACTTGAGTGGACCAGGTGGCCAGCAAGCCCCAGGGATCCTTCCATCCCCACCACCTTAGTGCTCACTTTACAGGCACACACTACTGTGCCTGGCTTTTTTCTGTGTGTACTAGGGATCAAACTCAGGTCCTTGTGTTTGTCTGGCAGGTGCTCTCCCCAGTGAACCATCATTGTAGCTCCTGTTTTGCTTTTTAATCAGCATATGTATTTATTGTTTATATCAAGGGGTGTGTGCTGTGTATTTTGATCTTACTCATATATTTCTCCAGTTCTTTTTTCTTTGAGCCAGATTGGAGGGGCTGGTGAGTGGCTCATTGCACTATCCTTTGTCCCACTAGAGGGCAGCACAGGCCCGTTTCTAGGCTTGTGCCTTTGGCGTTTCTCCTGACAGGAGCTGGGGGGATGCCCAAATTTTAAGACTATCTGTTGATCTCCAGAATCTTCTACCTGGGTGGCAGGTTTCTCAGGCAGGGATCTCTCTTCTCATGTGAGTTTGAAAATGACGGGTGGACAACCTTAGTACTGTCCTGTCCAGCTTCAGATTGCAGCCTGGGAATCTGCCTCCCTAAGGAAGTCTCAAGGGTGCTAGTCTTTGTGTGACCAACATCTAGCATGGCGGCCTGCACTTAGTAGGTCTTTAAGCCATGTTGCCATTCCTTGGAGACTTATAGGCATAGTCCTCACTGTTCGGAAGGAGGGACTTTGTGCCCACCTAACATGGAGGAAGAAAGAGCAGCTTGCCCAGGGCTGTCTGTCTGCATTTGCAAGCTGAAGGGTCTACATTTGCATTCTGAACTCCAGAGGTGTCCAGGACCTTCTGGTCTCCTCACCAGGGTCTCCTCACAGGCTTTGGTGTTGAGTGTAGAAGTGAGGGATTTCTAGCCAGCCCTGAGTGTGGCAGGAAAAAAAAAAAAGTAGCAATCAGGTCAGGCCCTGGCAGGCCCTGGCACTCAGGGTGTAGGAAACAGGGAATGTTCCTGTAGCCATTGTCTTCCCGGCCCCTTGTCCCCTTTTCCATCTCTAGCCACCAGAGTTCCTGGAGATCTGCCTGGCCTCAGGCAGGCTGTACAGGGATTCCCTGCGACGAGGAATCAGAGCAAGGAGAGCTGAGTCTCTTGGAGATTCTACTGCTGTGGAATCACCACCCATCACTTCCCGCCAACTCAGGACAGAAAAAGGGCCACGGGTAGGGGGGACTGTCACCTTAGGCTCAAGGCCACTTTGGTTGATCTGAGACTAGGTCCCTACTCACCCAGCTTTCCTACCCTTTCTGACCCCCAACCAGGTTGATTCTGCAAACTTCACATCCTGTGCAAACATGCTCACCTATTTCTCTTACTCCATTTTCCAGTATGTGTGTGTGTGTGTGGGGGGGTGCCTGTGTGCATGTATGTGTGCATGCATGTACATGCACCTGGAGTCTCAAGGTTAACTTCTAGAATCATTCTGTATTCGAGATTGCTTTCTGTTGTGATAAACACCTTGACCAAAACCAGCTTGGGAAGAAAAGGGTCTATTTGGCTTACACTTTCAGTTCACAAGCAAGGAGCTATGTGGTTCAAGCTCAGATGGCAAGCCTAACTGTCCCCTTGATCTCTTAGATGCCTCCACTAGCAGTAAACTGCGGACACATTCCCTGAGCCCACTTCCTCGTTTTCTTCACTCAAGCATGGGCCATGGGTGTTTCAGCATCCTCAGGGTTCCAGGCTCTGTTGGGGGCCTGGTATAAACCGGGTGGTGGTACACTTCTGTGACCCCAGCACTCTGAGAAGGTGGAAGTAAAGAGGATCACAAATTCAAGGTCGTCCTTGATTACATAGCAGTTTGAGGCTAATCTGTACAGCAAGAACTATTATCCACAGCAGTATTGCACCAGCTTGCAAGGCTGTCTGGTTGGATCGGGTAAGGAATTTTCCCCTAGAACACTTCCCCCTCCTGATTTTCATTTATTTTATTTTTGTTTTTTTTTAAAGGCAGACTCTAGATAGTTCAGGAGCTCCGCCTCAACTCAGAGACACTCCCGCTTCTGCCTCTTGATTGCTGGGTTTAAAGACACCATGCCTGGGTCCCCCAAATTTTAAATTATTGAGGGGACATGCGCGTGCTAAGGCATATGTGTGAAGGTCAGAGCAATTTATGGAAGTCGGTAGCTCTCCCACCGTGTGGAGCATGGGGATCAAACTCACGTCAACAAGCTTGGAGTCAAGCACCTTTACACACTAAGCCATCTTCATTTGGGAGCCTTTGCTAAGGGGTTTTCGAGTCTTCGCTACACCCAGTGAAAAGCCCTTTATGGTCTGACCAATTCGGGTTCCAGTGTGAGGATCGTCAAATCCCACATTCAGCGTTTCTGTGTCAGCTCCGGTAGCGCAGCCAGCAGGACTAGCCCAGAGAAGGTGCCAATCCTATCGGTGCCCGAGGGACACCTCTCCATCAGTGTTCAGATGCAAAGGCTGGGGGCGCCCGTGCCTCGCAGCAGAACACACATTCCCCGCGATTACCCTGGCCGGGAACCCGAGCCGAGGGGGCCCCTCTGGCCAGCTCATGACCCGCGAAGGCGTGGGGACTAGGAGACGCTGTATGAAGCGCGGGAGCGAGCAGAGCCCAGGAGGAGGAGCGCAGGGCGGAGCGCATCGCCCGGCCTTCCCCCGCGCCACCGCCCCTCGTATCCGGCGGCGGCGGCACAGGATGTTCTTTCGCTTCGGTTCCCCCCCCCCGCCCCGCCCCCGCTCTCACTTTCTCCCTACTCCCCTCCTCCACACCCGCCGCGCCCCGCGCGGGCACCTTGCTTAACCCCTTCCCGCCTGCGCCCAGGGCGCGCTGCGAGCCTGGGGTGCCCTGGAAGGCGCTGGTGTCCCCAGGAGTGCGCCCAGACGAGCTGCCTGGATAACGTTGAGGATGGAGGGTGCAGTGTGCTCCTGGGGACAAGCGTGCAGTCTTCAGACTCCCGCTAGATCACTAGGGGAGGTTCTCCGGGACCCAGGCCTGCAGTTTCTAGACTCCACACCCCTCCACCCAGGCTAGATCGCCAGAAAAGGTTCCCAGGGACCCAGGCCCGCACTCTCAGACCTCGGGCTAGATCGCTAAGAGCAAGGGCGTCATGCTTGCTCTTCTGGGCGCCGACCGGTGTGCAGACCGCCTAAGGGACTGGGGAGGAACAAGCAACTCTAACCTCATTCCTACCCCCTCACCCCCCCAGGTTGTACCAAGGCGCTGCGCGGCTAAAGCCGTTGGAGAGGATGGGGAGAGGCCACGCCCCTTATAAACGTCACTGTTTCCAAGGCAATCGGAGGCGGTGCTGGAGACAAGAGGACTTTGGGGACTGCAGGCAGCCTGGGGCTCCGGGACAGGGTGTGGCTGGGCTGGGGGCACATCGGGGTGGGGCGTTTGTGTCTTTGCTTTTTTTGACTTGGTGTGCGAGAGAATGTGTAAGAAACAACTTTGTGTTCGATTTTTGATTTAACAAATATGCTTGTCGCTATCCTTAGGGAGTGTCTTGCACTTTCCAAGCCTGCGGTTCATAGGTTGTCACGAATGCGAGTGGAGTGGCCTTGCATCCAGGATATGATTCTGGAACAGATGTAATTTTTCATTTTTTTTTTTTTTTACATCTGATGTGGGGGTGAGGCTCGCGTGCCACCACGTGTGTATGGAAATCTGAGAGCAGGCAACTTGTAGGAGTCAGTTCTCTTTCCACCTTCTGGGAGCCAAGGAATCCTACTCTTGTCGTCAGGCTGGGCAGCGCCTTTATCCACTGAGCTATGTAATTATTCAGTGACTCTCTTCTCTTGTAATAAACACTGCTCAGGGAAGACAGTTCTGTAATTCATGGATGGCCTCAGCCGTTCAGGGAAGGAAGACAAACTTACCAAGTATCAGCCATTCCCAGCAGGGCAGGTCCTTGTGACCTTTACCCCTTATATTTCTAGCTCCTTTGACAGATGTAGGAACTGAGTCTGAGTGGTTCCCTAAGCTATTAGCCCAATAGCTAAGTAATAGCTTGGGGACTGGACCCAAGCCTGTGCATCAGAACCAGGACAGACCCAAAGCCTGTAGATCAGAACCAGGACAGAGACTGCCACATTTGGCCATGGCACACCTGCACCCACACCCACTAAATAATAAATAAATTTATTAAAATAGGGCCTAAAAAGGGGGTTCTGGAGGGATGGCTCAGAGGTTAGGAGCACTGACTGTTTTTTCCAGAGCTCCTGAGTTCAATTCCCAGCAAACACACGGTGGCTCATAACAATCTATAATGAGATCTGGCATCCTTTTCTGTACACTGTATACATAATAGATAAATAAATATTTTTAAAAAATAGGGCCTGAGTGAGCATCAAGAAGGCAGTATGCTCTGTGGGAATGGAGAGGCCAAATCAGGAGAGAGAATAAGGAGGAGGTGAGGGGATGCTGAATTGAATGAATGGTCTGTTCACTTAAGAATACCTAATGTCCTCTTTCTGCGTAGCAAGCCTAGGTTCAGGACAGTGGGCTGGAAATGGACGAATGAACCCAGACCTCTGCTCAGGGAACACCCAGGCTAGTACTTAGTGTACCCAGTGTGCTTGGCAGAAGTTGATAACATACACAGTAAATGGTGTTTGGGAAAGATTGGTCCAGAAGGGTGTGGGGGGCAAGGAAAACCTCAGGTCAGAAAGCATTACAATTTGGGCCAAAGGTGGATTCTATAGGACCAGAGAGAAAAGACTGGAAAAAGTCATGAGTAAATAATAACATTTTAAAAACATAAGTAGCAAAATGAAGAATTTGATATTTGGTGACAGATTAAATATAGGCTGTTGATAAAGAGAGCAATTAAAAGTTAACCAACTGGAGGGGCTGGAGAGATGGCTCAGTGTTTAAGAGCACTGACTCTTCTTCTGGAGGACCTGAGTTCAATTCCCAGCATCCACATGGCAGCCAACAACTGTCTGTAATTCCAAGATCTGACACCCTTACACAGTTTTACATGCAGGCAAAACACCAATTAACATAAAATAAAAATAAATCTAAAAAAAAAGTTAACCAACTGGAGACAGAGAGATGGCTCAACAGTAAAGACATTTGCCCCCGAGTCCCATGGCCTAAGTTTGACCCCTGAGACCCATGGGGTGAAGAGAACAGATAATGAAGTTGTCCTTGGACACACACAAGTTGTCCTTGGACACACACATATATACACATGCACATACACGTAGTTTTATTTACTTCTCTGTTTTTGTTTTAGGGTTTTTTATTTTTTGTTTTTTAAAAAAATTTTATTTACTTTTTTTTTTTTTTATTTTTGAGACAAGATTTGGCTGTCCTGGAGCTCACTCTGTAGACCCTGCTGGCCTTAACTCAGAGATCTGCCTGCCTCTGCTTCCAGAGTGCTGGGATTAAAGGTGTGCGCCACTATGAAGGGCTCAACTCTTAGCAGATTTATTTATAATCATCATGAAGTTAAACTGTCAGACTGTGTTCATCGAAACATTTGCTTTCATCAATGTAAATATTGCATTTATATTAAAAATTCACACACAAATGAAAATGGAAAACATGCCAATACCTAATTTAGGTCTTTTATTTTTCCACTTGTAATTATATACTTTTGTGCCTGTTGACCCCATAGTGGGGAAATAACTAACATTCAGAACTACTGGTAACAGGAAGAAGAAGAAAACAAAAATTTTTTGAGACTCAAGCATTTCCCCATCATATTGGACTCTCAAACACATTCTCTCCATGTGCAGCTCTCTACCCAGATATCTTTTTGCACAGTTGCTACATACTTGGTGTGGATAGCAGCACACAGCTTGGTATCTTCAAAAGGCCAACCAGAGAGGCCTCACCTGCCTCCTGCAAAGCACCAATAGCTGCACTCTGGAAGCACAGATCTCTAAAGTCCTGAGCAATTTCCCATGCCAGATGTGGGAAGGGGAGCTTGTGAGTCAGTTTGGTGGACTTCTAGTGTCTTATTTAACAGAACTGCCACAGTATGAGGTTTGTAACAATGAGATTTCTTCACCCCTCCAGTAGAGGGCGCACTCTTGTGAGAGGTTTTTTGAGGCCGGCTGTTTCCTGGGTGGTTTTACTACCTGTGGATTTTCAGGCAGTCTGCTTTGTAGGAGCTATTACCATCCCTGCTGGTCTTAGACTGTGAAACCAAATAATTTAATTAAAAAAATTTAAAATTAACCAACTGGGGAAGAGATTTAGCTCAGTGTTTGCCTAGTACTGTAAGGGCCTAGATTTAATCCTCAGCCCCCTAAAATTAGCCCACCACTGTAGGGAGTTTGGGAGATCGGGTCTTTGTGGGCAGTGGTCTAGGAATGTGGTCAGTTAAGTCAGTCACTTAACAGCTCCTGTGAAGGCAAGTGTCTGGTAAGGAGTCAGAGTTGAAGAAGTCAGTGGAGCTGTCTTGTGAGTGTGCCTAGATCACAGTTTTACTTACACCAGCAAACATGGGCATCAGGGACAGAGCTGGTTGTAGATTGGAATAGGTGACTGTCAGGTCTCCCTCCTAGGGTATGTGTTGAGTGTCAGCTGGATGATAATGTGTATGGGATGTGTATTGTGTGGAAAGGTGGTCCCTAGCCTGGATCCATGTTGGCACCCATCCCCTCACCTTTGGCTCGGAGTTTGCAGATGGTGCAATCAGATGGCCTGGGGACACTGGGCCCAGGTGAGGTACTTCAGCAGCCTAGGGTCCCTCCCCTAAACTTCAGCCTGGAAGGCTCTGGAACCCAGGCTTGTGCTGTCTGCCAAAACCTTTCCGGGAATCCAGCAGAGGACAGAGCCCCTCCCTGTCTGCCCTGGCACTCTTCAGGCACAGGGTGTCCCTCGGGGTACCTTGAAGACACCCCAGGAGGTTGTAGCACTAAACAACTCCCCCCCCAACCACCCCGCTCTGATCTGGCCTGCTGCCATGCTCTCGATGGCCCCATCAGACCACAAGAGTCAGCAAGCACAAAGGAGGAATTTTGTGGCTGGGTGGCCAGCTTCGTGGGCCTTTGCTGTGGCTTCAGGTGGGAGGGTGGGGGCAGCAAAAAAGCAGAGTCTCAGGCTTCAGAGGACCACACCACCTGCTTCTCTCTCCCTCCCTCCCCCCTCCCTCCTGGGAGGAAATCTTTGGGGCCCCAGTGGTTTTGAAAGGAGGGGAGACAGGAAGAGACACTGAACACTCTGGGTCAGCCAAGGACAGGGCAGAACTATCTTAATTCTTCTAGGATGCTCTTCCTTGGCCCCCATACCTCCCCCCTCTCCAAACCCCAGAGCAAACTGCTTTCTCCGCAACTAATAGTCACAAGCCACTCTGAAACCTCCAGAGGCTTTCCAGAATGAATGGGGCTCGGTGGGACCACGAAGTCTGTAGCCAGCATCTCCGTGGTCCTCCGCATGTGTGGATGCGGTGAAGAAGGTAGTCCGGTACCAGGTGGGTTGAGCCAGCGGTGCAGGATCTGGAGGGTCCGAAGATAGCCTCCTGCAGGGGCAAGGAGTCCTTGTACCCAGCCATGTGGAGGTCTCCGAGTGCCGCGCCCTCCCTCTCCCCGCCGAGCCGGCTGCTGACCGCAGGCTGCAGGAGCGGTTGATCTGGGGAGCGGGCGAACACACCCACTTACCCAGCTGCTGAGTCAGGCTGTTCTCGCTCGCGCTCGCCCGCCCGCCCGCCCGCCCGCCCGCTCTCGCCCGGGACATTGTGTTCCAGCCCCAGCGCTCTGGCAGCGGGCCCAGGCGCTCACACCAGCCTCCTCGCCCTGTTTGTGCTCGCGGCTTGCGCTGTGGCGCAGCCTCCCATGGCCGCGGGGACTCTCAGAATGCACCCGTGGAGGGTGGGCCCCAGCAGCCCTGAGCACTCACCAACCTCGGAGCATCCGCGCCTCTCCAGATGCATCTGCCCTCCCTGGCTGGGTGCATCCCCTGCCCCTGGGTGGATGGAGAATGAACACAGCTGGGGCCTGGGGCAGGTGTTGAGACACCCCCCCCCTTCCCATCCTCCACACAAACGCTCATTCCCAGTGACTGCAGAAGGACAGTTGGAAGCATGCCAGTCTCAGACATGGGAGACCTGGAATGTGGTCACGTGACAACAGAAATCCCGCTTTGAGGGGACCAATTCAAGCGATCCCCAGGAGGAGCCTCCCTCTTTCTCACACCCTGCCCCCATCCTTCACAGACCTCGGGAGCACGGAGACTCCAGGGATTCCCGGAGCCCTCAACCAAGCCCTGCCTTTTTGGAAAGCTTGGGAAGCCCCTGGCAGGATGCTGAGAGGAGTGGTGGAGTAAGGGCAGGGTGGCGCAAGAGGACCCCAAAGGCTTTGCGTATTGTTCAGCTCCAAATATCATTTCTTTCAGCCCATCCTGCAAAGGCAACACCACGGGCTGGCTCCCCTCCAAAGAGAGGACTGTGTGCGGAGCCTGAGCGCTACACATGGACCGCTCTGGGGTGGTCCTGCTAAGGAGGTCATGAAAAGTGAGACATGCTTTCTTTTTTAATATTTATTTTGTTTTTATGTGTGTGTGTGTGTGTGAGAGAGAGAGAGAGAGAGAGAGACAGAGAGAGACAGAGAGAGACAGAGAGACAGAGAGACAGAGAGAGAGAGAGAGAGAGAGAGAGAGAGAGAGAGAGAGAGAGAGATCTGAAACTACTGAGTCCAGAAGAGGGCGTCAAATCCCCAGGAGCAGGGGTAATAGGCAGTGATCAGCCACCTGATGTGGGCACTGGGAACTGAACTCCGGTCCTCTTTAACCTTGAGCCTTCTCTCCAACCCCACAGGCATTTTCAAAGGTCTTGTCTTCTCTCTTCTCGAAGTTCCACATTTCTGTACCCTATCTGTCACGGTGCCTGACCTCAGTCTCCTCATCCTGATAGAAAAGCACCAGCTAAAGTGTACCCTGTCACCTCCAAGTTCATTTGCAGCTCCCAATAGCTCAGCAGTCTGGGGCCTGCATCCTGTTGTAGATATCTGTTTACTCACCCCGTTCTAATCACATCAGAGCCTAACCAAAACCAACTTTTTCTTAAAGCCTCATCATTACCCTCATTCACCCAACCCCAAGTCATCCCTCCCCCTGCAAGCCTGATACTGCAGATGATTGTCCACAAAATACCCTTGGGCGTTTTGTAAGCCAGTTGCAGAGCCAAGCACACAGTGTGTGTGGTTAAATGGTAACCTAAACCAACAGGTGGTAATCGCCTAACGTATGTAACAGCTACAGAAACCTCCAAGAAGCAAGAGGTGATGGGGAAAAAAATCTCCAGAAGGGTATGCCTCTGTGTGTGTGTGTGTGTGTGTGTGTGTGTGTGATTGTGTGTGAGTATGTGAGGTGTGTGTGTGTGATTGTGTGTGTGAGTGTGAGTGTATGTGAGTGTGTGAGGTGTGTGTGAGTGTATTGAGGTGTGTGTGTATGTGAGTGTATGTGAGTGTGTGAGGTGTGTGTGTGAGAGTGTGAGTGTATGTGAGTGTGTGTGTGTGTGTGTGTGTGTGTGTGTGTTTGTAGAATAGGGGAGGAGGTGACTCATTTTAGGTGATGTCGGCACCAAACAGCATTCGTGATAACTATTTCACAAGTATTATCTCTGCTATTTAAGGGGGAGTTTTGGAGAAGGTTGGAAAGGGTACTGTGCCCAAGCCTCGCCCACTCACAACCAAGCAAAGCATGGTGGGGGCAGCCTTGAATGTGGGCTCCCCACCCTTAGTCCTTGGGCACAGCCTGTCCCTGGCTCACCACTCCTACAACCCTACACCCAAGAGTGGCCAGCACTGCCCAGTTCTGGATAGCTCTGTCCCACCCCAGGAACAACTAGCTGTGTGACCTTGGGTACAGCACTTCCGTCACCTCCCTTGCTGTGACTATGGGCCCCTGTCTGAAGGATGCTTGCCACCTCCCCTGAGGTTACCTAGGCTGTAGTGGCGATTCAGATTCACTCCCACTCCATGCACACACACATTGCCCCCTTGTCCCACCCTCTCCCCCTCCCCCTTCAGAACCCCTCTCCCCAGCAGGGAGAGGAACTTGGGGTACAGAGTGTGAGTGGGGATGAAAGCCTCCTGTGGCTGCCAAAGGGACAGGGGCTTTCTGTGTGGTGCCAGGGCTGTGGGAGGAGTGGGGGAGGAAGAGGCTTGTCTGCTGTCCTCCCACCCCTCGGTAGTGCTCCCAGCTCTCAGAAAGGCTGGTACAGTCTGTTACATTGGGGTCGGAATGTACCGTGTGTTTCCAATGGCCTCTGTCCAGTCCTGCACTGGCTGTTTCTTATTTATACTCCTGCAGCAGTGGCATCCTGCTGTCCAGCACCGGCTCTCATCTGTCCACCTCCCCACTGAGTCTTCATGGCTCAGAGTCAGTCCCTAGTCCCCACAGTCCACAGAAGCAAGGAGGAGCCAGCCCAGTGACGTCATCTTGGAGGGAAAAGGTAAACTCTAGAAGGAAGCCCCAAGTTCAGATACCCGCCCTCCTGGTTCTGTGTTTGAGGCCGACTTCTTTCTTGCTGTCTTGTTTCCCATATTTGTCTCTTGTACTTCAGCAATAACCCTGAACCCAGCTGGCAAGTGAGGGCAACACTCTGAGTCTTGACTGTTCAAGGATTGGAGACAGCCCCTGGCAGTCACGGAGCATGGGCAGAGGTAGGGGCCTGGAGAGGGCAGGGATCCACCTCAGTATTCCATTGCCAGTCTCCATCAAAGCTGCACACTGAAACAGGATCTACTGTTTATTTGTTTATAGACCTGATCTTGTTATGTGTCTCAGGATGGCCTTGAATTGAGAATCTTCCTGTTGTAGCCTCCCAAGCAGTGGTATTTCACACGCATTGATAACACTGGCCCATGGGACAGGCTGAAATTCACCCATTTTCAAAGTCCCCAGGACACCATCAGTAGTAGACTTGGAGTATTATGCTTGCCTGTCATAGCCACCAGCTTGGGACATTTGAACTGCCTGTTGCTACTTACCTCATACTCAGAGACAAATGGCACCCTGTAGCCTAGGCTAGCCTTACATTCTCTGTGTAGCTGGGGATAACCATGGACTCTTCTGTCTTCTGAGTGCTGGGATCACAGGCTTATGCTACTTTGTTTAGCCTCATAGTAGCATGGATTTTCCTAGCACCTTTTACAGCAGGGCTTTGGGAAGAATCTAGGCCTTGGCCCTGGCTGTCTCACATGCCTATCCTAAGTCAGCATGATGCCCCTTTTAAAGGGCTACTAGCTACCCCGTGGCTTAGGAAACAGACCAGGGTAGCTAACATGCTTAAGGTCAAGGTGCCTTGCTTCCTGTCACAGGGCTCTTCTGAGCTGAGAGATGAAGAACCTCCCAGGATGTCCTATATCCGGTGGTGTGTATGGCCTTTCAGAGCGCCCATCACCCCAGGAGATAACCACAGCTCTGCCCTGCCCTCCATCCTAGCAGATGGGGTAGAGACACCAAATAGCCCTTGTGCTGGTGCCTCTGTGCTGGTTTCTGGCTTCCGGTCCTCAGTGGTTCTCTGGAGGACACTGTGTTCTAGGCAGTTTTTTCTTCCCCTTAGTTCATTCTCTTCCTCTTTTTCTCATCCGAGATCACTCAGAGTTCTGTTTATACAGTGCTGTCTGTAGTTTTTTAAATATTACATTTTATTTATTAATTTGTGTGTGTGCATGCGCACCATAGTGCACATGAGCAGCCAGAGGGTAGCTTAAGAGAGTCAACTCTTTCCTTCCAACCTGTGGCCCTAGGATTGAACTCAGGTCATTGAGGCTTGGAAGCAAGCCCTTTACCTTCTGAGCCCTCTTGTGGGCCATCTTCTTTTGCACAGCACCATCTCATTTCCCAGGACTAATTGTCATCCCTCCCAGCCCCCACCCCAAGCTTCTGCCAGTGTCGGGCTTATGAACTCAGAGGACACTTATCCAGCACATAACATATGCCCTGGGACCAAACTGCAAAACCTAGGTCTTTTATTAAGCACCTACTGTGTGCAGCTGACATTGTGTCTCAGCCTCCCTTAAGCAAGCTATGACCCTTTAACACAATTCTGCAGGTTGTGGTGAACCCCACTCATAAAGTTATTTTTGTGGTTACTTCATAACTGCAATTTTGCTATTGTTATAAATTATAATGAAAATTTCTGATACATGGGATATTTGACATATGACCCTTATGAAAGGGTTATTTGACTTCCCAGGGGTCAGGATCCACAGGCTGACAACCAGTGCTCTGGATCCATGGATGCTGGTTGGTGGTTCTCCTCAAGAATAACTTGGGAAGAAAGTACACAAAACTATAACATGCTAAGACTTTCCTTGGGAACTCAGGAACCCGGGTGTGGCCAGAGCAGAAGATTCTGGCAGGTTCCCTTTAGAGGAAGTTAATCTTCTTAAGCCTTCAGAGAGCTGGCTAGGCACTGTAGTGTGTATGCACGCTGTTCCAGGTACAAGGGACACAGGGCATGAGGTAGTCCTGTGCCGTAAGGCAGGCGCTGTTTGGTCTGGCTGGACACAGAGTGCAGGTTGAGGAGGCCAGGGAGATGAGGCCAGAGGCAGGCAGGCCCAGACGGTGCAGTACCTCATGTTCCAGCAAAGGGCTGACCTTTATCCTGGAGCAGCCGGAAGCTCAGACAGCCTCCCGGCTCCCTGTACCCTGGGAGCTTCAGGGCTGGGTGAGGGCCAGGCCCAGAGTGTTCTCCAGGCCTCTATTAAGGAACATTTACTGCCCTTTGGCTCAGGGAGGCCTGTGGGAGAATCAGTCACTTAAATATATGCAAGCCTAGCTGTTCATTCATTCGAAAGTGCTCAGAGGCCAACTCTGATGCTTAGCAAACTCCGAGTGCAGCTAGGGCTGGGTCAACTCTCAAGAAACTTACATCCTGGGTGGTTAGGGCTATAAAAGAGTAGGCAAAGGAAGCAAATTAGCAGATAATGTGGGACCATAAGTGCACAAGAGAAATAAACGTGGGAGCTTCTGAGAGTCTGGTCTGCTGACCCAGCAGGGAGAGCTGGGAACCCAGCGGTTCTGTGGACATCTGGAGGCCCAGATCTCCCCACAAAGGAAACAACAATTTTGAAGGCCCTAAGGCATGAAGAAGCTTGGTGTTTCCTCAAATATAGAAATGACAAGCCAAGTACATCACTCTCCAGAACACTATGAAAAGGTTTTAGGAGATCCATTTTGCAGAGGTGCAAACTGAGGCTCAGAGCAGTTGAAGGTCTCTGGCCAATAATCACAGCTGGTAGAGCGTGGTGACTCATGCCCTAATTCCAGCACTCAGAAGGCAGAATCAGGAGGATTTCTGTGCGTACAAGATTAGCCTGGTCTATATAATGAGCTTTACCACAGCAAGGGCTACATAGTGAGATTCTATCTCAAAATCCATTAATTAATGATGGCTCGTGAATATAAAGTCACTGTTTTCTTCTGTTTTGGTTTTGTTTGGTTGTGTGTGTGTCTGTTTGTCTGTCTGTGTCTATCTACCAAGCATCAGGAGCAGTGCTCATCTGTCCTTAATCCCCTCTGAAGCCTGTCCCATCATCCTCGCCCCCCATACACTGCTTCTCAGGTTCCCAAGCGCTGTCTCCCTCAGGTTCTGCAGGTAGCTACAGACATGTCACAGTCCTAAGTCTGTTCCTTGGTCTGGGGGTTGGGGTAGTAAGGGTCCATGGGAGGGAGGGTCAGAGGACTCACTCACTCACAGGGAGCACTGAAACTCCAGGCTCTTTGTCACTTGGGGACATGGAAGCCAAATGCAGAGCAGTCCTGTCCCAAGAAGCCAAGACAGAGGACCTCAGAGAGGAAAGAAAGCCTTCCCGTCGGATCCCCTTCTCATCTCCGGCTCCCCGCTGCTCCTGCTCCCCCTCCTTCTTTCTCTTCCTCCCCTCTGTTCTCGCCCTCACCCCGTCCTTCCTCACCCTCCTTTCCACTTTCCTACCCCCCTCTCTCCCCGTCCTCTTCTCCTCCCCTCCCTCTCCTTCTCTTCCCCCCCTCCCCATTCCCCCCTTCCCTCCGCCTCTGCCTGCTCTGTTGGGATCCCACACTGACACATCTTGTACTTCCCGTTTCCAGGGAAATTCCTTGCCCACTCGACCACACCCGCCCCTCGAGGACCTGCCCATCGTTTTGGGCAGAGCAGAAGCCAGACAGGGACCTGGATTGTGAGGCCACACTCCCCTGCTGGGTGTGTGCCAGGAGCCATCGAGGAGCAGGACAGCTCCCCTACACCCAGAGCCTGGCCTGGGTTACAGGGACCGAGTGCTTCTGAGCAGAGGTGGGCACCCAGTGGAGCGCGTGACTTTAGCTGCAGTTAGGAAGACAGAGACCCCTCCGCACTGATCCCCTGACTTCTGTTTTCCGCTCTGGCTGCTGGGAGGCCCTGTCCTCACAGCACACTGGCACACTAGGGGCTCCTGGCCCTGCCTGGGTCACAAAGCATCCCCAGCCCTAACACCCCTGCCTGTGCCCCAAACTGCTGAGCGGCTTGGAGGTTTCAAGCAAAACACCACTCAGCTGAGGGGTGGGGTGGGGGGCTCAGCGCAGGCCTGGGGTTATTTTTAGCAGGGATTCGAGAAAGGCACTTTTCTCCTTGACTTTCCCTGGGCGCCACCCTCAACCCCCCCAGCCCAAGACAGCCCTGAGAAGGCCGGCTGGGAAACCCCCTCCCAGGAAGAGGAAACTGGTGCATGCTGCTCTCCTGGACAGGAGTGGCAGGCAGGCTCGGGGGTGCTCTGATGGGGAAATTCCACCTCATTCCTGGTCTCTGGTTCTCATAAATTTGGGGAGCAAAAAAGACACTGTCTAGATTCAGGGCGACCAGCTTTGGGAGCTGGAGCCCCAAGAGGCCGCTTGGTTTTTGTTGGGGACTTCTGGGAGTTCCCACTTTAAGGAGGTTAACTTTAAGGATTTTTGTTGTTGTTTTGGTTTTTTGATATAGGGTCTCACTAACCCTGGCTGGCCTGGATCCAGCTGTGTAGACCAGATGAGCCTTGAAATTACAATGATTTGCCTGCCTCTGACTCTCCAGTGCTAAGATCAAAGGTGTGTGCCACCACGCCCAGCCTTTTACAGATTTTTTTTTTTTTTAAGTTACATTTTGGTGGGGCTGGTGAGGAGGCTCAGTGGGTGAAGGTTCTTGCTGCCTAGCTTTGATAGGCTGAGTTCAACCTCTGTGACCCACATGGTGGATGAGAGAACAGATTCCAGAAGGTTCTCTTCAGACAGATGCACAGACACACACACACATCCGAAGTCACAGACAGACACATGTAGACAGATGCATAGACAGATACACACATGCAGACATAGACACACAGACCATGAAGACATACAGACAGACACACATACACATACAGACACAGATATACAGACAGACACATGTAAATAAATAAATACAGTATAGCTGAGGCTGTGGAGATGCTTATGGGGTTTGCATACTCACTGTGAAAGCAAGAGAACCTGAGTCCAAAGAGCCCAGAGTTCGGGTAAAGCCAGGATCTGTGATCCCAAATTAGAGGCGGACCCCAGGAGTTTGCTGTCCATCCAACCTACCCTAACCACAGCATCAAATTCAGAGAAAGAAAACCTGTCTCAAAAAAAAAATAATAATGTATAGAGTTGTTAGATGAAGGCATGTGCCATAAGCAACACACTCAGATGGGTATACACGCATGTGTGTGCACATACCACACACACAGAAGCCTGATATGGGCTCAAGAGTTTAGAGTCTGTGTTGCTTTTCCATAAAATCTGAGTTCGGTTCCCAGTACAAGCCTTTAAGTCCAGCTCTGGGGCACTCATGTGTTCCTCTGTCCTTTGTGAGTGCCCACATAGGTGACAGATACACACACATATTCACACAAATAAAAAATCATTTTTTGTTATTATTTTTCTTTTTATTTTATGTATTTACTCATTTGGTTTTTCAAGACAGGGTTTCTTCTGTGTAGCCCTGGCTGTCTTGGATCTCATTCTGTAGCCCAGGCTGGCCTTGAGCTCAGAGATCTGCCTGTCTCTGCCTCCCAAGTGTTGACATTAAAGGCATGAGCCATTACAGCTCAGCTATTTTTTCTTTGTAAAAGTAAATTCTTTTTTTTTAAAAAAAATATTTATTATGTATACAGTGTACAGAAGAGGGTACCAGATGTCATCATAGATGGTTGTGAGCCACCATGTGGTTATTGGGAATTGAACTCAGGACCTCTGGAAGAACAGTCAGTGCTCTTAACCTCTGAGCCATCTCTCCAGCCCCATAAAAGTAAATTCTTAAAAAATAAATTTAGCTGCTATTTTTGGAGAGGGGAGTAGACAATAAGGTTATTAGTGGTGATAATACTAGGTTTTTAGACCTGTTTTCTGTGTTGTAGCCCTGAATTTACCTCCTTAATGATGAGCACTGCGCCTAGCCAAAGTTAACTTTTGAGGCTGGCCTTGAACTTCTGATGGTCTTGCCTCCATCAGTCCCAGTGCTAGGATTTACCCTAACCCTAACCCTAACCACCATGCCTAGTTTATAAGGCTCTGGGGATTGAACCCAGTGCTTCATGCAGCCAGACAAGCACCCTGTCAGCTAAGCCGTTTCCCTGTCTGTAGACAAGAACTTGTTAAGGTGAAAAGGCCTCCCCCAGGAGGACACAGGAAGTGGGAGTCAGTGAGGAAGGGAGCCAGTATGGGTCCTTGGCTACAGTTGTCCCTGGTGACATACCAGCCGCCCCTACTCCTCAGCCCTGTAGCCCCTCAAGGCATGGGGTGGGGGGAGTGAGGGTGGGTGGGGGGTGGTTAGCAAGGCCAAGACTTTGAGAAATAACATTTTCAAGCCATCCACCCAGGGACAGGGAGAAGTGAGGGCTTTGTGGTTAGCTCAGTTCTTTCTGTCCTCTCTTTCAAGGACATTCAGATTCTGAGCCTCCCCCATCCTGAGGCCTGGAAAGAGCTGAGCTTCCAAGAGAGGTACAGGTGGCTGGGGGTGTTCTGGCCTCCGCTCTACACACCCACTTAAAACTGCCTTGGGCTGTGACTCCTACCAGTTTCTGAGGACTAGAGGATGATGGAGATGCAGCCTACTGTCTGGGACATCAGAGTTGGTGCTCCCAGGAGCGAGACGTGGTTTAGGAACAGACAGATGGCTGGTGATGAAGAGAGGCAGTGTAGTTAGACTTCCATGAACATTCAGCATGCCCACGGGTGCTCCTCTAGGCTTTATCCCATAAGCCCTCACTCAGGTTCAAGAGCTCCCAAGGGCTTCCTCTCTCCAGGCTGTGGTCTCCTGTGAACATGAAGGAAGCAGGACTTAGATACTGTCACTTTTTCTTTTCTCTGTCTTAGCTCCTTTGCTTAAATCATTTCTGCCACCTGGAGTGCTGGAATTTTGCTCCTTCCCTGGGCAGGTAGGATATCCAGGTCTGAGCACCACACTGGAGCTCTTTGGGCAAAGCTAATTGCTTTAGGAAGGGCCCAGGAAGAAGACAGCAGAGCCCTGCTATCCTTAGTCACACACACCCAAGAAGACAGCATCCCTCAGCAAACACATGAGCTGGATGTGGTGATGCACACCTGTAATTCCGGCCTGTGGGAAACAGACATCAGGCTTTCCAGATGAACGTTGGCTACATGGTGAGATTGAGGCCAGCCTGAGCTACTTAAAACCCTGTCACTTCAAAACAAAAAACAAGTGCCGGAGAGATAGCCGAGTGGGTGAAGTACCTGTCCCCAAAAGCGTGGGGACCCAAGCTAGGATCACTAGAATCCACTTTAAAAAGCAAGCATCATGGTGATATATATTTGTAATTCTAACACTGGCAAAACAGCAGAGACCAGTGAATCCCTGGAGGTCATTGCCTGGCCAGCCTATTTGAATAAATGTGCTTCAGGTTTAGTGAGAGATCCTACAAAATAAAGATGAAGAGTGATGGAGGAGATCACTTGATATCCATCTCTGGCCTACACACACACACACACACACACACACACACACACACACACACACACACACACACAGCCACACCACATCACATCAAAAAACCATCAAAACAATGAAATATGTGCCTCCTAGGGCAGCCTGGTGGTGCATCCTAGCACTCAGAAGGTGGAGGCAGGCAGATCTGTGCTGTGGGACTATGCTTTTGTACATTGTAAATATTTGTCACTGTAAATATTGGTTTAATAAAATGCTGAGTGGCCAGAAGCTAGGCAGACAGGAAGTATAGGCCAGGCAACCAGACGAGGAGAATTCTGAGAAGAGAAAGAGCAGAGGAGATGCCAGAAGATGCAGAGGGAGGAAGATGAGAATGCTGCTCTGAGGAAAGGTACCAAGTCATGCGGCTAAACATAAATAAAGATTACAGATAACTTAAAGGATAAGCGTTAGGTAGTCATATGCCTGAGCCATGGGCCAAAAAGCTTGTCATTAATATACGACTTTATGTGATTGTTTGGGACTAAGCAGCTGTGGGACTGTGGGTCTGGACCCTTGGGTCTGGGCTAGAATGGGTCAGTAAATTTCTGACTACAGATCTGTATGAGTTTGAAACCAGCTTGGTTTATACATGAAGTTCTAGGAGAGCCAGGGCTACATCATGACCTTGTCTCAGAAAGCAATGACAGAATATAGCTTCTGTTCCCACAACCCCAGTTAAGCCCACTTCACTTGCCTGTCCAAAACACCAATCAGTTAGCAAAAATGTTTCCCATGACTCCCCTGTGTATCTTTTGGGCATCAGCCTCAATACTCATGTTCATGGCACAGATGACACTAGCAGCAGGGACACTAACAAATACAACCCACTACACGCATAAACACTCCCCACACACATCAAATGCACCCATGCATACACATGAGCACATGGGCACACAGACACACGGGTACATGCAGTTTCATGTGCACACACTTCTCACACTTGTTTGAGAAAAGGAACTGCAGAGAACCGGCCAGCTCAGAGGCCTGCTTGCCCCCAGTTGCCTCTGGGTAATGAATGAAGTTTCTAAGGCACTGTGGTTTGTGGGCCCTGTACAGTGAGTGACTGACTCTGGTTTCTCTTTTTCTTATAGCCACATTTCTTTTTAAATTTATTTATTTTATATTTTTCCCGAATGTATGTCTGTGTACTCTGTGCATGCCCGGTGCTCAGTGCCCTGGAACTTAAGGTATCAGTGGTTATGAACCCCCATGTATGTGTCTGGAACTGAACCTGGGTCCTCTGGAAGAATAAACAGTATGCCTGATTGCACAGCCATCTCTCCGGGTCCCTCTGTCACATTTCTTAATACACTTTGTGAGTCTGCATGTGGCTTTGCTGTTGTTTTGAGACAGGGTTTCATGTAGCTCAGCCTGGCCTCAGATTAACTAAGTAGTCAGGGGTGACCTTGGCTCCTGACCCTCCTGTCTCTGGAGTTACAGATGTGTAGCCCATGTGCTTGTTGAAAAAGTTTCTCCTACTGTGTTTGATGCCTAGGCCTGTGTAGGTGAGGCTGGACCTTAAGCCCTGAACTTTTTTTAAAAAAAAAAACTGAATGAATTAATTTAGTTTTGTGTGGGTGTGGGTATGGGCAGGCAGGTACCATGGCATGCTCCTGGAGATAAAATGGACTGTGGAACTGGATGAGGCTGGGGGTTTGGATGGGTGTGGGGTTTCTGTCTTCACTTTTTTGGCTTGTTTACGTTGGAGAAGATGAAGGAGGGCAGCTTGTGTCCAAACTTTGGTTCCATGATCGTCTGTGCCTGGTGCAGTGCCATTCTTAGAGACTGTCCCCTCCTTCCTCTCCCCATGCCTGGGGTTCACTGGTTTGTCACAAAACAGGTAGAATGGCCTAGCACCCTGGTTATGTTCCTTGAACAGATTAGTATTTTTCGTGCCCTATACTTGTTTGTATGGGTGAGTGCATGTGTGCCACTGAATGCCACTGTGTGCAAGTGTAGGACAGAGGACAACTTATAAGAGACGGTTCCCCCTTCCACCTTGGAGGTCTTGGGGACTGAACTCAGGTCCCCCTGCTTGGCAGCAAACGTTTTCTGCTGAGCCATCTGTGCTCAGAGTCCCTGAAATTTCTTCTTCTCCTGCTTGGCCCTCTGTGCTGGGATCATTCCAGGCCTAGACTCTTGCCATAGGAGCCAGGCTTGAGGGGAGGGCTTAGAGATGACATAGTTCTGGTTATGAAACAAGCAGAGCCCTCACAGGCCACCGCCTCACGTGGAAGCTTCTCCTAGGCTCCTCCAGGGCACTGTGGCAGTAACCGGTGGCCACTGAGGTAGCCTCTGAGCTCTGAAGGGCTCAGCAGGGAGGTTTGGAATTGACTCAGCCTTGCTCAGTTGCAGACACTGTCCCCAGAGTGTGCGCCTGGTGTGTGGGGCTGGCAGCACTTGATGGGGGGCAGATATGAGTCAGTGAGACTTAGGGGTGTCTTGAAAGAAACTGTGTCTAGGTTGCGGCCTGGGAACACAAATTCAGTGTCAGACATGTTGTCACACTTGTGTATGATCCCAGTTGAGGCAGGAAAACTGAGTGTCCCAGGCCAGACTGTATGTAGCATATAGTGAGACCCTGACTTAAAACACTAGTGGGTGGGGCTGGGCAAGTGGCTCAGGGAAAAACACTTGCTTGGAAGAGGTGAGGAGGGTGGGAGTGAACAGCTTTGTAAACTCCAGGTGCGTGGAGCCCAGTTGGAGTCAGAGCTAGGGATGCCCAGAGCAAACCCACCAGCTGGACTATCTCACTGGAAACTCTGGGTTCTACAGGAGACTTTGTTTCAACATGCAAGGTCACGAGCAACTGAGAAAGGCTAGAGTCCTGTCATCATCCTCTGGCCTCCACAGGCACCCGAACATACACATGGGCCCCATACATACACACGCACATCATGTACACATGAAAAAAAAAAAAAAGCCAAGGGCTGGTATCATAGATTAAAGGTAGAGCACTTGACTAGCATCCCCAAGGCCTTTTAATCCATCTCCAGTGCTGCAAAAACATATTTAAAAAAAAAAAAAGTAGAGATCACTCTCATCCAATGTCCTCCCCGCCCCACTTACTACTACATCTAAGTGAGTGGTCCAGGAGGAGGGTCTATTTGGTCAACCCCTCCCTGACTGCAGGAGCATCTGGCCGTCTGCAGGACCTTTGAGCAGCCATCTCCAGCTGATGATGGATAATGAATAAATGTATGAATAAATGTATTCAAATTTCATAGAATGAGAAAGTATGGCTCATTTTTATTTACATAATATTTCTGTCTTGACAAAACTAGTTTTACTGAACATAGCTTATTTAAAAGAAAATAAAGTTTGAGCCAGGTGTAGTGGCAGATTCCTTTCATCTCAGCACTTGGGAGGCAAAGCAGGAAAACCACTATAAATGTGAGACCAGCCAGGGCTACATATGGCAGGATCCTGCCTCAAAAACAAATCAAAAGAAGAAAGAAAAAGGGAGTGAGAGAGGAGGTCCCTTATGGCCTCCTAACAGCGCTCTCCCCATGATAAGTGGGGGCTACTACTGACTTATGCCTGTGGTTCACCCCCCAGGAGACAGCCCATGGAAGAGAAGCCTCATACACATTGAGTGCCGACCCTTGCCTTTGGTACATCATATCTCAGAGCCCGGGTCAGGGACAGTCATGTCCTCCAGGGCTGTCTGTGAGGGCTGTTGGCATGGGAGGACTTGGCTGACTCTTGAAAGATGTGGGTAATTTCATGGAAGCAAGAAGAGAGGGAAGCCCTGCACATGTTTAGACCCATAAGCATTTGGTAGTAGGAAAGGTAGTTCAGGAAGGCAGGGGTGGGGGCTGGGAGGGCTGGGGGGGCTGGGAGGGCAGGGGAGTTGGGGGGCTGAGGGCAGGTCTAGGATATGGGAAGCAGAAGGAGCTGAGATCATCTTTCCTTCTACCTTGGAGGACATATTCATAGGTCATTTTGTTTGTTGGAGATTTACTTTTGAAAAAGACTCATTCATTTTATAGTATGGCAGTTTTATCTACACGTATGTGCATCACATGTATGCAGTGCCTCCTTTGGAAATAGAAGAGAGTGTCAGATCCCTTGGAATTGTAGAGATGGTTGAGAGCCACCATGTGGATGCTGGGAACTAAACCCAGGTCCCCTGCAACAGCAGCCAGTGGCCTTAATGGCTGAACCATCTCTCTGGCCTGGACTGTTGAGCTCTAAACATGTGGTTTCCTTTCACATGTGTTCTCAGCCACCCTGTATCTGAACAGCTTCAGTGGGAACACACCAGGCTGGACACACGCTGGCCCTTCACACCACAGCCTGTGAACATCCTCACTCCTTCCGAGAGGCCTGATAGCTTACAGCTTAGGCAATGGCTCTGGCACTCACTGGTTAGGCAGATCATGTAACTGCCATGTGCCTCAGTTTCCCAATCTGTCAAAAGGAAACAGCATCTACCTTTGAGATTGTCGTTAAAGATGACATTCTTTTTTCTTTCTTTCAAGACAAGGTCTCACTGTGTAGGTTTGGCTGGTCTGGAACTCACACAGATTTACCTGCCTCTGTCTCCTGAGTGTTGGGATTAGAAGCATCAGCCACTACTGCCAAGCCTGTTTCTTTTTGTAGTTTAGGAAATACCTGTTGGCTGGTTGTGTGACAATGTGAGGACAGTGTCTAGCTAGACAGTGATGACTGGAGAGTCTCTGAAAGCTATGCTGGGCTGGATATAAAGCGTTGCAGTGAAGGACAGTGCCTGGGGCTCAGAGGCCTGTGGCCTCAGCTCCTGAAGAAGCTACACCAGAAAGATGGCCTGAGCTCAGGAGGGTGGGGCTGGCCTGGGCAGCACAGCTTGTCAATCATCTGGGCCAAGTTCTCAGCATTGCAAAGAAACAAAACAAAACAGACCCTGGGTGCTTTTCCAGTGTCAGGTTCCACCAGCTATTTCTTAGGAAACTTCCCACGGGACCAAGGATGTTCTCTTTCATCATCCAACCCAGACTCCATCCCCATCTTGCCCCTTGATTTTATTGTTAGATTGTTGCTTATTTATATGTGTATCTGTGTTTATGTGTGGGTGGTCGGAGGGCAACATTGAGGTCCTGGAGTCGATCTCGGGTCATCAGGCTTGGTGACAAATACCTTTACCTGGGGAGCTATCTCCCTGGTCCTTCATCTTCTCTCCCCACTGGTTACTTTCTGTTACTGTGACCAAGTGCCCGGCAAGAAGGAACCTAAAGGAGGAGGGGGCTATCTTGGCTCACAGTTCGAAGACATCCAGTCATCATGGTGAAGTCCTATCAGCAGGGCTGAGGCCACTGGTCTCATTGTGACAGTCAGTTCACTTCCTGTTGTCTACTGATCAAGATGTAGCCAGCACCATGTCTGCCTGCATACCGCCAAATCCCACCACAATGGTAATGGACTAAACCTCTGAAACTGTAAGTCCCCTCAATGCAATGTTTTCCTTATAAGAGTTGCTGTGGTCATGGTGGCTCACAGCAATTGAAACCCTAACCAAGACAGATCTCTGAGACCTGGAATTACAGGTGGTTGTGAGTCACCCTGTAGGTGCTGAGAACTGAACTTGAGGTTTTTGCCAGAGCAGCAAATGCTCTTAATTGCTAAGTCATCTCTCCAGTCCCAGTTTGATGAGTTTTGACAAATGTGTTTGGCTGTTTAATCTCTACCACCCTATAGATCAGGGCCTTCATTCCAAAACTTTGAGTTTTTATTTTTCCAAAGAGTCCAAGCTGTCCCAATCTCTTTTCTGTCACTATGGATTAGCTATGTATTTAAAATATTTATTATTGCTGTATTATATGTGTATGCTACCACATGTGTCATGGCCACATGTACCACAGCTTTCTTTCTTTCTTTTTTTAGTGTGTCAGAAAGAACCTTTATTCCTTTGTACCAACAGCCTCATGCTTTCTTGCTGGCTGCCTTGAAGCAGGTGCTTTCTGGGCTGGGGTCTTCTGACTTTTAGCAGGAGGTGCTGCCTTCTGGCCTGTAGCCTTCTGGGCCGCAGACTTCTTGCCTGGTCCTGTTGCCTTCTTGGCAGGAACTTTAGCTTTAGCAGCAGCTACTGCTGCTGCCGCCGCCGCCGCTGCAATGGCAGCCTTAGCTACAGGTGCTTTTTTGGTACCCCAGCTTTCGTGTGTGTTGCAGCTTGCATGTGGAGGAGAGAAGACAGCTGTGTTGAGTCAGGTTTCTCCTCCTACCTTTATGTGGATTCTGGAGGTGGAACTCATATCACCAGGCTTGCACATGGTTGGGTAGCTCTGCTGAGCCATCTCACAGCCTCTAGATTTATATTATTAAAATTTTAGATAAATGAGACATCCAATATGTGTTTCACATCTCTTTCTCTATGAGAGTATGCATACATTATGTATGTGTGTGCAGTGTGTGTGTGTATGTGTAGTAAGTATGTGTGTGTTGTATGTCTGTGTGTGTGTGGTATATGTGTGGTGTGTATGTATATGTTGTATGTCTATGTGTGTGTGTGTATGTGTGGGTGTATGGCTGTATTTATCTATGCAGGCATGTGTGGAAGCCAAGGTTGAGATTGAGATGTCAATTAATTTTTAATTGCTTCTCCATCTTATATTTTAATTATTTATTTCTGTCTTATGTGCATGAATGTTTTGCTGCTTGTCCACCTTCCCACCACTTTTGTGCCTGTGGAATCCAGATGAGGGCATCCAGTTCCCTGGAGCTGGGGTTACAGATGATTGTGAGCTGCCACATGGCTGCTGGAAATTGAACTCTGCTCCTCTGAAAGAATGGTACCTACTTGTAATTGCTTAGCCATCTCCCTAGCAGTCTACCTTATTTTTTTGTGACCAGGTCTCTAACTAAATATGTCAGCTAGATTGGTTGGCCAGCAAGCCCTGTAGATTCTCATGTCTCCACCCTCAGCCCTGGGGTTACAGGTGTACACTGTCATGCCTGGCTTAATGGCAATGCCAGCTTAGGTCCTTAGGTTTATATGGCAAACACCCACTGAATCATCTCCAGCTACTCTTTTTCTTTTCTTTTTTTTTTTTTGAGACAGCTCAGGCTGTCCTCAAACTCACAACAATCCCCCTGCTTCAGCCCCCTGATCGATGGGATCACAGACATGAAACATCACAGCCAGAGGAAGTTTGTTTTTTTGCTGCATTGATGTCCACTGAATGGCCATACCACAGCTCCGTCCATGGATATCATGATTGTCCATCACTTGGGTCTGTTAGGAAAGATTCCCCCAGAACATTCATATACAAACTGCTTCTTTTCTGAACACCTTTATCTGTGTCTCTGTCTGCCTCTCTATCTCTGTCTTTCTTTGGTTGAGGAGAACAAATTGCTGAGCAGTATGTCAAGTGCACTTGTATGTGCATGTGTATGTGTGTGAACATGTTGTCTGGAATGTGTGTGTATGGTATGTATTGTTTGTATGTATGTGTGTGCACGTGTGTGTGTGCGCACTTCATTTCTAAAAAAAACCCAAAAAACAAAAAAACAGAGCATGTTCCAGAGTGCCTGTGTGTTCCCACCAGCAAAGCAGGAGTGTTCCAGTATTGTCACACCGTGGCCACCCTCTCTCTGATACTGTAAGTCTCTTTTTATTTTTTATTCTGGTGACGTATTGCTAGTTTTTCTGAAAATACTGTGGGTCGAGTGTACACTCTGAAGGCCCATCCACTGATGCTGGGTTCCCAGCATGCCAGTGCTGAGGCGCTTGGACCTTTAAGAGGTGAATTTAGGGGGAGGTGATTAGCAGTGCCTCAGAGGAGCTATGAAGGCTGACAGGAGGAAGTCAGCTCCTTCTAGATTGGCCTGCTATGAAGCCATCACTGGCCATCACTGGCCATCACTGGCATGTGCAGCCTTGTGCACGTAAGCAGTGCCCTTACTGCGTCTCCACTGCATAAGGTGCAGACCTGGGCAGGGTGATGATGCCATGTTCTCCAGCCGTTAAAACTCTTCTAGTTTTTCTTGTTTTCTGTACAAAGTGCTATAGTCAGGATTAGGGAGATTGTGTGGTCAGAGAAGTGCTTGAGGTACAAGCCATAAGGACCCGAGTTCGATTTCCAGCACTCAGGCAGGGTGGTGGACATGAGTGATCGAAGTGTTGGAGAGGTGGGCCAACCAGCCTACCTAACATAGAGACCCAGGCCTCAGTAAGAAACCCAGCCTTTGAAAACAAGATGGACAGTGTGTGCCAGGAAAGACACCCGAGGCTGCCCTCTAGCCCACAGCTCTGGGCACACACACAGTGCTAGCCTTAAGTATCTTATTGCAGCAACATGGAGTGAGCTAAGTGGGTATGGAGCAATCTCTCCGAAGTGTACATTGCCCACCCCTCCCTGCGTCCATGCTGTCCATTCTCTAGACCTCCTCTCAGTTCCTAGAATTCAGTTTTGTTTTGCTTTTGTTTGTAGAGACAAGGCCTTGTTACATAGCCCAGGTTGGCCTGGAATTATACTTCTTATCAAGCTTCTCTGTCAGCCCTATGGGGACATCAATTTCATGAACAAAATCATGCTGTTTTGTTTTGTTTTTTAAATGGTACCTACTTGTAATTGCTTAGCCATCTCCCTAGCAGTCGACCTTATTTTTTTGTGACCACAGTCTACTGCCATACACGTCCTAATGTGCACACAGTGCATTGATGGAGAGGGTCCTGCCCACTAATGGCATTGGAATAGAAGTACTCAAGACATAACCTATTTTTATTGCGTGTTGCTATCTCCTATTGCTAAAAGCACGTAAAACAAGAAACAAGGGAGAAGTCACCATAGGGTCACTAAGTGATCAAAGCTCAAAATTAATCCAGGCAGTGGTGTCACACACCGTCAATCCCAGCACTCAGGAGGCAGAGGCAGGTGGATCTCTGTGAGTTCAAGGTCATCCTGGTCTACAGATCGAGTTCCAGAATAGTCAGGGATACACAGAGAAAACCTGTCTCAAAACAAAAAATTAAAAAATTAAACTCAGGGCTGGAGAGATGGCTCAGTGGTAACGAGCACTGGCTGCTCCTCTGGAGGACCCGGGTTGGTTCCCAGCATCCACATGGTGGTTCACAGTCACCTGTAACTCTAGTTCCAGGGGGTCTGACACCCTCTTCCAGCCTCCAAGGGCACTTCATGCAAGCAGTGAACCTATGGATTGCAAGTGTGCACACACCCACACACATAAACTAAAGCCAATATAATGGTACATGTCTGCAATTCTTGATCTTAGAAGTCTGAGAGAAAAATATCGGGGAATCTGAGTTCCAGGCCAGTCTTTTAGTTTAAATCCTTTTATTATTATTATTATTATTATTATTATTATTGGAACACAGTTTCTCTATGTAGTGTTGGCTGTCTTGAAACTCACTCTGTAGACCAAGCTGGCCTCAAACTGAAAAGATCTTCCTGCTGCAGCCTCCCAGACGCTGGATGAAAGGCATAGGCCATCATACAAAGCTCTTGCCTGCTTTCTAGTGTGATAAAACACCAGAACCAAAAGCAGTTTGAGTGGGAAAGAGTGTGTGTGCAGCTTACCTGTCCCCAGACCCAGTCCTCATGAAGAGAAGTCAGGGTATGAACCTGGAGGGAGAGCCAGGGCAGAGGCTGGAGGAACTTCGTGTGCTGGCTTGATCCCCACGGCTCGCTCGGCCTCCTATCTTCTATCACCTAAGACCACCTGTCCAGGATGCACCATCCACAATGGGCTAGACCCTCCTACATCAATCATTAATCAAGAAAACACTCCATAGGTGGGCGTGGAGTGGGTGTGTGGAAACAGGTTTGGATGCATGTGATAGAAAATGTAAAATAACACCAGTGCAAAATTATAGACTTTCCTGTCATTCTCCAGTGAAGTCCAGAGGTAAATATTTGTACGGGTCTCTACAGTTATCAGAGACCCATTCCTGGCTTTGTCATGCTGTCTTCAACAGGGCCTTTGACCTCATGATACAGCATGGTATCTGGGTATCTGCTGTCACATCTGCATTTATCTAGCAGAAAGATGATAAAAAAGAGAGAGAGTGATATGAGCTTCTCTTTCTAAGGACAGTTTCTTTAATGTCTCTTCTTCTTTTTTAAATATTTATTTTTATTTTATGTGAATTGGTGTTTTGCCTGCATGTATAACCGTGTAAGGGTGTCAGATCTTGGAATTACAGACAGTTGTTAGCTGCCATGTGGGTGCTGGGAATCGAACTCAGGTCCTCTGGAAGAGCAGTCAGTGCCCTTAACTGCTGAGCCATCTCTCCAACCCCCCTTTTCTTCTTTCCTTATTCAGAAGATGGGCTCATAACTAGCTGCAAGGGAGGCTGGAAAATTTATTTCTTATTCTAGTTGCCATGTTCCTGCTCAGACATCAGAGGAGGAAAGGGAAATAATGGGGGACACATAGAATTTTTGATATATTAGAAAATTACCTCATTAAAAAGAAAAAAAAGGGGCTGGAGAGATGGCTCAGCGGTTAAGAGCACTGTCTGCTCTGCCAGAGGACCTGGGTTCGATTCCCAGCACCCACATGGCAGCTAACAACTGTCTGTAGTTCCAGTTCCAGGCAAACACCAAGGCAAATAAATAAAAGTGTTTTAATTAAAAAAAAAAAAAAAAAAAGAGAAGGGGCTGGAGTTGGAGCTCAGTGATGAAAAGACGTGCTTCCAAAGGACCCAGGTTCCTAAGGACCTACATGGCGACTTACAACTATCTCTAAATCCAGTTTCAGGGCATTCAAGGATCCTTCTGGCCTCCATGGGTACTGGACATGCACATGGTGCACAAGTATGCCTATGGAGCATAAGCATGCATGCAGGCAAATGCCCATACACATAAAAAAATAAATACATAACTTTTTAAAAGGAAAGAAAAAGAAGGTGGCAGAGAACATTGCTGCCTCTTCTTCCTCTAAGTGTGATGGTGCAGTCCCAGCACTTGAAGGGTGGGAGGCAAAAGGGTCAGGAGGCCAAGGTCATCCTTGACTACAAAGTGTGTTCAGGGCCAGCCTGGGGTACACAAGTCAGTTTCCCACCTCTAGCTCTCCTTCTGTCATACACACACACACACACACACACACACACACACACACACACACCATAGAACTCTGTAGAGGAAGGTACCATTTTTTTTGTTTTTTTTTTTCCCCACAAAGTGTGGTTTCTTTTTATATCCCTGGCTGTCCTAGAACTTGCTCTGTAGACCAGGCTGGCCTCAAACTCACATAGCTCTGCCTGCCTCTGCCTCCTGAGTGCTAGGATTAAAGGCATGGGCCACCACTGCCCGGTGGAAAGTACCATTGTTTACTTGTGGTTTGTATTTGTGACAGACAATGCTGCAATAAGCTATATGTTTTCATACCACCTCTTGGCATCGAGGGACTATTTTGGCTGGGTGAATTCCCAGAAGGGGAAGTGCTGGGTCAGAGAGTGTGTACTTATTGCCAAATTGTTCTTTGAAGAAGTTTCATCAATTTCTGCTCACCAATAATATCTTTCCCATACCCTGGCCATGTGCTGTATTAAAAAACATGGGTAGCCTTAGATAGAAAAGGATATTTATTTCTGAATGGTGCAGGATATATGATTTATGTTTCTGGTGTTATAAGTCAGTTTAAATGTCTTTTCAAGTGTTTATTGATTGTTGGTGTTGATGATTGACTGATGATTTGGGTGTGTGTGTATGCTTTCAGTTGGGAATTATTCCCCCCGGGAACTCCCCATGTTGTTTTTTGAGACAGGGTCTCTCACTGGCCTGGAATTCACTAGGCTGACTGGACCAGTGAGCCCCAAAGATCTGCCCATCTCTGCTGCTCAGCACTGGCCTTACAATCGCATGCCACCATGCCTGGCTCTTTTAAATGTGAACTCTGGGGACCTTGTGCTTTTGTGGCAAGCACTCTGCAAAATGAGCCATCTCTCCAGCCCTCGTCTGGGATTTTTTTGTGGGTGGGGTGGGGATATATAAGTAGGGTGAGGACCTGAATTTATAGCCTAGCATCCACACTGATAGCTTATAAATGCCTATGACCCCAATACCAAGGGATTCGACACCTCTGGTTTTAATGGGTACCTGTACTCATGTACACGTGCTCACACACATATATAAAAGGAGGGAGGTGGTGGTGGCAGCGGCGGCGGTAGCTCACACCTTTAATCCCAGTATCTGAAGGCAGAGGCAGTCATATTCCTGTGAGTTTGAGGCCAACCTGATCTACAGAGTGAGTTCCAGGACAGCCGGGGCACAGAGAGAAGCCCTGTCTTTAATACTCCCAAATAAAAGAAATAAATTCTTCAGACTGTAAAGATTTTAACAGAGGTTAAAGTGTGTACTGGTTTTGCTGAGGACATGAGTTCAGTTCCCAGGAGTAAGATAAGGATCTGGCTTTCTTCACCTCACTCCCCCCCATCAAAAAATAAAGTTCATCAGCGTCCACAACCTTACCTACTGAATACATACTTGCTTTTGACATTGTTCTGAAATGTATAGAGGAAGGCCAGGGCTATATCTATATTTTATGTTACTTAATAAAACTGTAATTGTTATTATTATTGAGACAGCGTCTCACTGTGTAGCTCTGGCTGGCCTGGAACTCACTGTGTAGACCAGGCTGGCCTTGAATTCAACAGAGATCTACCTGCTCCTGTGGTCCTACCCCCCCCCCCCCAGTTAAAGGTGTGTTCTGCCATCACATTTGGCAAAATCTAGATATATATTATTTTTGGCATTTATTTTGTTTTAGTGTACGGTGTTTTGCCTGCACGGACATTTGTGTGCCATGGCATGAAGCATCTGAGGATAACAGAAGGGAGAGTTGAGCCCCTGAAATTGTGGTTACGGACAGTTGTGCGGTGACATGTGGGTGCTGGAACCCAAATCTGGGTCCTCTGGAAGAGCAGTCAGTGCTCTTAACCACTCTCTCCAGTACCAAAATATTTTTTTAAAAACATGTCCATTCTAACCTGTGTTAGTGATGATGACTCTGCAGAATGCCTTAACTTCTGGTGGTACTGTGTGGTTCTTTTGTGGGGTTTTCCTCCACTTCATTAACTCATGTTTCCAGAATGAGTGACAGCTATAATCACATTGCTATTGGGATTGCAATAGTCTACAAAACTGTCTACAAAGACTCATGAATGGCATGCAATATTGTTGTGTGACTTTTCCTGTGGAGACATGAACAATGATCTCGTTACCCCAGATAGGATACTGATAATAGATAAAAAATGATTCCACTGTCTCTCTGCCTGCTGCCTGTGGGAGGTAAAGCTCTGAGCTATTGTCCAGCACCATGATGCCTGTTTGCTTTCTGCTGTGACCATGGTCCAAGCCCTGATTAAATTTAAATACTTATAATAATTTTTCTTCTTCTTCTTCTTCTTCTTCTTCTTCTTCTTCTTCTTCTTCTTCTTCTTCTTCTTCTTCTTCTTCTTCTTCTTCTTCTTCTCTTTTGGTCTTTAGAGTGACTTTAGAGACAGGGTTTTTCTGTGTAACAGCTCTGGATGTCCTGGAATTAGATTTGTAGATCAAGCTGGACCCAACTCACAGAGAACTACCTCCCTCTGCCTTCCAAGTGCTGGGATCAAAGGTGTGCGCCATCACCACCTGGCTTAAATACTTTAAAACAAAACAACAAACAAACAAAAACAAACAAACAAAAAAACCCAAAGATTCCACCAAAATGGGGCTATCCACAGGTATGTAGTCTTCTCTTGGCAATGACTGCTGAAGGCCTTTGTCCCCTGGGGGAGCAGGTTTATGAATTCCTTGATATTATGAGCATTCTAAATCTTGCTAAGGTTAGTGGGTTTCCCAAGCTACCATCATCACCAAAATAGTTTGGAACTGGCAAGTAAAACATATGTATTTTAGGGCTGGAAAGCTGTCTCCATGGTTACGAGCACTTGTTGCTCTTGCAAAGGACCCAGGTTCAAGTCCTAATGAGATAGTAAAGGATTACTGGACCAGCAGTGAAAATATGAAATCTGCAGAGATTAAGTTAGATTAAATACAGCCTCCCCCACTAAATTCTTATGTGTCTTTCATAAGAACAACAAATTCTTTTTTGTGTGTGAATGTCCCAGTTAAATTTGAATTTCAGAAAAACAACAAATTATTTTTTTAGCATCAATATACTCATGCAATATTTAAGACATAGCTATGCTAAGAAATTACATGTTGTTTATCTGAAATTCAAATTTCACTTCAAGTCTCTAAGCGAGCAACTTTTCTAGAGCCTGGCACTTGGGATGGCTTTGGTGCCTGAGTGCTGGCTCATGGTGGAGAGCTGTGGCAGAGGTTCTTAATCTTCTTGGTTTAAAAGTTTACCAAGGTTAGAGACCCTGTCAGACCACTTGCTTGAATATGAATTGGCCCCGCCAGACCCATGTATGAGTGCTTGGTTCCTTCTTCCCGCAGCCCCCAGTTTTGGATGGTTATGGAACAAGGCTGCAGCCTTACTGGAGGAAGTGAGTCACTGGCAAGGATGGGGGGATATTTAATAGTCCCACCTGAGTTCTTGTGCTCTCTGTGGAATGGCATGTGAAGGTCTATCTGCCTCTTGCTCATGCATCATCATTCCTTCCCCAGCATAGCAAACTCTCCTCTTTAAATATGAACAAGCTAACTACTCCACTTGTCAAGTAGTGGGCCACAGCCAAAGAGACCTAGTTACCATACCACCGCAACAGTGAGGGTGACTTTGATTCCCCTGAACAACTTCCTTCTTCAGTCTAAACGTTTGCAAAGGATGACAAATGTCACCTGAGAAGATTCTTTTTGATCAGGCCTTGTTTAGATGTGGAGATTTTGGGCCTCAGGCTTCATCTGGTACTGGAGTATTGGGCTTTGGGACAAAGAGCCATGGCATCATGAAGACGCAGGATGCGATGTACTAGGTTCCTGGATGCCTCTGATGAGATACATATCTTAGTACTCACCATGCTTATTTCCTTCCCTTGAACCCCATCTTCTTAACCCCATCTTCTTTAGCTAAACTGGAGGTGCTAGAGTTGGTGTTGTGTTAATTGGAGGCCCAATTCCTAAAGAGTTAAGCGGTTTTTAGGTATCTTTACATATGTGTGAACCATCCCCATAGTCACCTTAGTAACACTCAAAGGATATTTTATTTGGTGTGTGTATGTGTGTGTGTGTGTGCACACATGCACGCACACACTCACATTATTGGGGATTGAAACCAGGACTTTGTGCACTCAAGGCAGGAGCTCTACCACTGTATTATCTCCCAAGCTTCTCTTCAGTGACTTAAGTCTTCAATTTCTTTCAATGATGTAAATGTTCATGGTGTAAATTTTAGACTTCTTTTGTTGCAGGCATTCTGAAGAATGCCTTTCTGGGATTTGGCTAGGTGGCAGAGGACTAGCATGACTGAGGCCTTGAGCTCAGTCCACTACAAATTATTATTTACTTATTTATTTTAACTCATCATAAATGAAAATTTGTTGTTTGGTTGGTTTCTATTTACTCTTTTGGGGAGCTCACTACCCAGCTCCCAAATAAATTACATACTGAAGTTTATTCTTGGGGGCTGGAGAGATGGCTCAGCGGTGAAGAGCACCGTCTGCTCTTCCAGAGGACCCGGGTTCGATTCCCAGCACCCACATGGCAGCTAACAACTATCTGTAGTTCCAGTTCCAGGCAAACACCAAGGCAAATAAATAAATAAAATAAATAAATAAAGTTTTTTAAAAAATTACATACTGAAGTTTATTCTTAATTATAAATGCCAAGCCTTAGCTTGGCTTGTTTCTTGCCAGTTTTCCTAAATTTAAATTATCCCATCTATCTTTTTGCCTCTGGGCTTTTCCTTTTCTATTCCTGTATACCCTTCTCTCTTTCTTACTTTGTGGCTGGCTGTGTAGCTGGATGGCTGGCTCCTGGAGTCCTCCTTCTCTGGAGGATTATTTTTTTTCTCCCCATCTATTTCTCTCCTGCCTCACTATTGGCCTTTATTGACTCAGCGCATTATTAGACCATCAGGTGTTTTAGACAGGCACAGTAACACAGCTTCATCAAGTTAAACAAATGCAACATAAACCAAGGCAACACATCTTTACACCATCAAACAAATGTTCCACAGCATAGCAAAAGTAACACACCTTAAAATATTCTACAACAAGAATTTTAAAAAAAAAATTGAATTTTATTTTGGATTACTCAGTGCAGCCATACAGAAATAATTGCTGGCTATTGTTGAGTTTCTATCCTAAAGCCTTGCTGAGTTTGTTAGCTCTGATACTTGTTTGGTTTTGGTGCACAGAATATCATACGTCTGGGAAAAGACAATCTTTCTCTCCTGCTTTGTACCCTCCCCTTCCTCCTGTCCTTCTGTCCTTTTGGAAACAGGGTCTCAAGATCAGACTGGCTTTCAACTTACTGAATAGCCAAGGAGGACCTCAAACTTCCCTGACTCCCCTCGTTGAGTGCCGAAAGTACATATGAGTGCCACATCTTATTTATTCAGTGCTGTGGATCAAACTCAGGGCTCTGTGCATGGGAGAGGGGTATTCTTCCATATGACCCACAGCATCACACAGCCTGTGCGTACTGGATGAAGTCCTGAGTGAATGTATTAATGACATGAGCATAGCCATACAAAGAACCCCAGTGTCTCAGACCCATGGGAACGGCAGTCTTCCTTTGGTGAAAGTCCAGATGTTGACAGTTGTGAAGAAACTGTCAACTATAGCTTTCTCTCCCATTGACTGCAGCCTGAGACTGCTCCTCTACAGAGAGCCCTCCTGAGATTCTGTTCAGCCTTATATAGCAAGCCAGCTGTCTGTAATGAGCCCACCTCTGCAGTGAGCTGTATATAACAAACATGAGTTTCTGGGCTGCTGCTGTGTCTCCCTCCGAGCGTGCGGCCCCCTTTTCTGTCTATGTGCCTAGTGCCTTTCACTTTCCTTTACCCTAGTCAAGTCAGTCCCAAAGGATGGGACACCAACCCAAGTTTACCTTTTCTTTTACTTTTTAATCTATGTCCCTCTTTGGGTGTTTCTTACTTAACTAGCCTGACTGGAATACTTAGTCCAATATTAAATGCCAGGCATGATGATGTGCCCCGAGGAGATGTAGAAAAGAGGATCAGGAATTCCAGGTCATCTTCATCTATATAATAAGTTTGATGACAGCTTGGATTGCATGAACACCTGTCTCAAACAACAAAAACAAAATAAAATAAAAGTTAAATATGACCAGAGTGGACATCCCTATACTGTGCTTGTTCAGTGGGCAAGCACCCAGTCTTTCATTATTGATATGTTAGGTATGGGTTTCTACAGATGCCTTTGGGTGTAGGATGGGGCCTGATTTTATAAATAAAGTTTTATTCAAACACAGCCTTGTGATTCATTTACATATGGTAATGGCTGTGTGGCAATTGAGTCAGTGTGACAAAGAATATAGTTTTTAAGCTTAAAATATTTCTCTTTAAGAAGAAGTCTACTGGAGTTTTTTGTTTAATTTTGGGCTAGTTTGCTAGGAAACAATATATATAATGAAAATGACTCTTAGATCGAGTCCCACCCCCAGCTGTGTCATTTAATAAAAGGGAACTTACAGGGTCTAGAGAGATGGCTCAGTAAGTAGGTAAGGTGCTGTCTAGCTTGACTAGCAGAGTTCGATTCCTGGCGTCTACACACTAGAAAGAGAGTACTACCTAAAGTTGTCTCCTATTGCCATGTACATGCCATGGCACACATGCACGTGTACGCACACACTGATAAACTGCAACAAAAATGATGGTCCTGGGACTTGAGAGCTCTCTGAACAGCTGATAGCGTGAAGTGCTCACCTAGTGGATCTCAACTTGGTTCCCTGCCTATATCTTCAGCCCCAGAGGACCCAGTTGTCTCTTCTGGGCTCTAAGGGTACCTGTCCTAATACAGAGGGCCTGGGGTGATTCCTAGCATCCAGGTGGTGGTTCACTACTGCATGTAATTCTACTTGGATAGGAACACATATCTTCTTCTAATTTTTTGTGGGCTCTAAGTATGCACGTGGTACACAGGCATCCATGCAAGCAACACACACTAAAATAAATCTAAGAAACCTTTAAAGAAAAAAAAGAATTATGCGTTCTAGTCTAGCCTGTCCTAAATAGCAAGACCTGACCACTGTACCCTCGTTCTCATCAAAAAAAAAAAAAAAAGTCCCACAAAGCTGGAAAGAGAATTTGTGAGCCGAAACAGAGAAAAGACTTAGGCCATGGAGGAGAAAAGGTAGATGGCACAGAGGAAAGAAAGGAGAGTTAGGTCAACCCTGTGCTTTGATTGGAGTCCCAGAAGCAAAGAAAGACAACATGTGTACATACTATGATAGAGACATGTTCCATAGGGATGACAAACCATGCAAAAAGGTAGCCGTCCAACTCAGAGACCTACTTCACTGTGTATTCTGACTTCCCAGGCAGTATCTTCTCCGTGTGTACAGTGCCTCAGAAAAAGATTCTCCCACTTAGCTGGGGCTCTGTGGTGCAGGGAACAAGGCTTGGGTGAGCTGAGTTTGAATACAACCTTCCTAACCAGGCTACCTGGAGAAGGTTCCAATTGGCAGTATGCCTAGCCCCCCCCCCAAAATTACATTTATTCTTTTGTGTATATGAAGTGGAGGATGTGATGTGTGTGTCACAAGGTCAGAGGTCATCTTGCAAGAGTTTTCTCTCTTTTTTTTTTAATTTATTTTTATTTTATGTGAATTGGTGTTTTGCCTGCATGTATAACCGTGTAAGGGTGTCAGATCTTGAAATTACAGACAGTTGTGAGCTGCCATGTGGATGCTGGGAATTGAACTCAGGTCCTCCAGGAGGACAGTCAGTGCTCTTAACCACTAAGCCATCTCTCCAGCCCAAGTTCTTTCTCTTCTTGTATTATGTGAAACCCATCGACCAAATTCAGGTCACCCGGCTTGGCCACAAGACCCTTTACCTGCTGAGCCATTTCACTGGATCTAATCTGCAGCTTTCTCAATGAATAAGAGAAAAAAAAAATGGATGTCACATTACAGTTTTGAGCATCAAGTTACCCATGCTGTGGAAACAAACCGTGTGGACACCAAGTGCTTTAAGACTGAGGTGTGGTTTGCATTCTATCATAGGCACAAAAGAAGGACAGCACTGGCTGTGTAATTTGCAGAAATCAGTGCAAAAAGAACACACAGGGCCCCTTGTTGAGAAAGTACTATGTCAAGATGACCACAGCAGTACTTTAAAAGGAGCACTGGGAACTTTCTTAGTGTATGTCACTAAAAAAAGGTGACACATACATGAAGCCAGCCTTGGTGACAAGACCTGCAAAAAACCACTTCATCAATCAGGACAGGGCTTTTCTTACCACATCCAGGGCATCAGTGTTTAGGGAAAATGTCCAGGAGGGTAAGTTTGGTAGCCAGAGTGGTTTTTCTGCAGGAGTGGGTGGGGCTAGTCAGGCTGCCATTGGAACTGTGGAACTGACTGTTCCCCACAGACTCTGGCCTAGAAGAAAAAAAAAGCCTGCAGCTGTATCTACAGCGCCTGTTGTTGTTTGCTATGGTGTGTTACAACACAGCCTGGCAGCCTCCCGGGCTTTTCTTCCTCCTGGAAGAATCTCCTCTCAGAACATGTGACAAGTCCACACAACTCTGCCGATTGGTCCACCCGGCCCCTGGCTGTTCACTCAGTTCCTAAACAGTTCCAGGTTTGCATGCCTTGTTAGTTCAGAGCTATCATCTCCTCCTACCTTTTGGCAGAATCTCGTTCCTTATCCATAGCCTTTGGTCGGGCAAAAGCCTTTATCTCACAAGAGTGGGTTCTGTGTGACCTCTTCAGTGAAGCTTCTCTCCCCTGTCTCTCACAGAGGGACACTGCTTCTCTTTCCTGGGGAGAGCCTTTCACTCTTCTATGTGAACATGTGCCACAGGCCCTGGAACATTATTCAAATGTGGCTGTCTCTGTCTGCTAGACTGGAGCCTTTGTGAGTTGGTGCAATGCCTTCTCACCTCCATATGTCTTCCTTCACACAGGGCACACTTCCTGCTCTCCGTGAGCATAGGTTAGTGAGCAAGAAGGTAGCTATCCACATCATGCTGCTGGAGTCATGGAAATGGCCTGTGGCCCTCCCTGGAGGCTGGTTAAGGGGAACTTTCCAATCACTGAGAAAAGACATGTGAGTGAGACAGGACCCCTGCCCAGAGGAGCTTCCCATGTCAGGACTGTCTTTTCTGCAGAGGTCTTTAAGATAGGAAAGGAATGACCCAGAATGGTGACATATAGAAGGTCTTCAAAAATTTTAAAGTATGACGATGCAAAAGAAACAAAACCCAAATAACTACAATAAAAGCAGACACAGCCAGAAAACACAGATTTTCAGTTAACTGGGACTTTTAGTTGGGGGGGGGGACGGGAAGGGAGTGTTTGTGTCTGGAGAGATAGTAAGCACTTACTGGCTTCTCTCCCAGAGGATCTGGGTGTCACCGGCAGCACCCACATGGCAGCTTCTAACTCCAGGCCCAGGAGATCCGACGCCCTCTTCTGGCCTCTGTTGGGCACTGCACTCAAGCAGTGCACAGACATACACGCAGTGATACACAATCTTTAAAAAAAAATAATAAACAGTTCCAGCTAAAATCCCCAAGGGCAGGCAGCTCCTGAATGTCTATGGGAGTCACCCAGGGTTGGCCACGTGGTTGGGGGAGGGGTGTCGTCTTGAAGCTGAATTAACTCAGCAGTCTGTCCTTTGGGCTCCTTTCTGTCCTCTTCACCTGGGCTACTGTGTCGGGAGACAGAGGCCGCAGGGGAATGCGTGGTCACGCCCATTGGGTGTCCGGAGAGAGGAGCTAGGTGCTTCATTGGATTTTCCCCAGTCTTCAAGGAGCATCTTCGAGTTCAGGAGGTTGGTTGTTCTATGGGATCAGCATGGGCTGACCCCTCCAGCTTCGTGAAGGGCGGGCTGGGTGGACAGACAGGCTGGGTAGAGGCTTAGCAGTATTTTGCCTGGAGGCAAAGGACGACGCCAAGAGGTGTCAATCAGCTTCCTCCATCCCTCCTCTCCGGCCCCCACAAAGGGCAAGGGCCAGACACGTGGGCTGCGGGGGAGAGGCGGAGATGCAAATGAAGGGGCGGGGCCTCATTTGCATAGACAGTGCGCGGCTACCAATCGGGACAGAGGGAGCGGCAGCCCGCGCGCCTTTTGGTGGCGGATTGACAGTCCCGAGGCCCTATGGGAGATGGGTCCTGCGGCCGGTGGGGGCGGGATGACGCCGGGCGCTGCCCCGGCGCACTAGCCGGCTCGCGGGCGCTGCCAGTCTCCGGCGGCGGTGTCCGGCGTGCGGCTGAACGACTAGAGCGTGCGGACCGGCGGCCTGCTGGGCGGGCGGAGAGGCTGAGATCGGCTCGCGCCGCGGAGAGACGCGGCTGCGGCGGTGACAGGTACGGGCGCCATGGCCGCGGGGATGGGGCGCGCGCGCGCGGTGGACCCGGGAGTCAGCTCCTGCGCTGGCAGTCCCGCCTCCGCCGCCCTTCACGCGGCTTCCCCGGGGCGGCGTGGACAGGACGTGCGGGAGACCAGGGCCTCGCGTGAGGCGGAGCGGCCGGCGCTCCTTTCAGCGATCGCTCAGCTCGGCGCCGGCTCGCTCGCTCGCCCGCCCGCCCGCCCGCCCGCCCGCGCGCGGCTTTTGTTTCCCGCGTAGCCCACAGGTCCAAGGAGCCCCGTGTCCCCTCGCCACGCTGCCCGCCGGGCGCGCAGGAAACTTGGCCTTCCGGAGCCCCGCGAGCCTGCGGATAACGGAGCGCCCCGCAGGGCCACGCGATGGGCGTGCCGCTCCGGCGCCGCCCTCACCTGCTCTTCCCCGGGCCCGCTCCCTCCGGGCGGGCAGGTGACCTGCGGGGCTCCGAGGAAAAGAAGAAGGAGGAAAATCCAATTAAAAGTTGCTTTAGGGGCCTCGGAGGTAGCTGTAGCCGAGCGGGTACAGGCGCTTGTCGCCAAGTCTGAGAACCCGAGTTCGATCCCCGGAACCGACGTGGTGGAAGGCAAACCGACTCCCGAGAGTTGTCCTCTGACCTCCACGAGTACACGCCGCTCCCTCTCTCTCCTCCCTCGCTCCCAATAATAAAGAAGAAATAAAAGTTGTTTTAGGAGTCTTCATTTTCCTTCAGCCCTGGGACATCACAGTTAATGTCCCGGCCGTAGTCCATGACTCCGAACCCAGCCTGTTGTCTGTGTGTGTGTGTTAGGGTTAGGGGAGAACACTGCATTATGATCGATCTTCATCATCATCATCTTCGCTGTGGATGAGCCAGGTGGAGCGCTTGCGCCTTGTCTTTTCAGTAATGGGTTTCTGCGGCGGTGGCTGAAGCTTTGGAAGGTACAGGTCGTCAGCAGAGCGTGCAGGGCTCGGGACAGTGTGTACCGCGCTTGGCCGCCATTCAGTCACTTCTGCATGCAGCCCTTGGGAGCTTGCGGTTTGGGGATTTCTCCCCTACAGAGTGTTTTCCAGCGGACTAAGGCTGATCATTGAATGGGCACTTTCTTTGCCTTCTCTAGGGGTAGGAGAGGGTGTTTATTTTCATTGTCTTTCAATTTTCTTAGGGCAAGGGAAAAGTTAAGGTGTATTGGGTCAAGAATTTTATTCCTTACTCCCTGCTTCTTGCTGTTATTGTTAGAGAATTGTAGTAGTTCCTACCCTTGGTGTCTGAATCAATTCAAGAAATGACATGGCAATTATCTTACTCTGGCTGGACAGTCTTAACTCTGTCTTACTTTCACTTAACCGTTTTTCTGTTCGACTCTCTCCCAGCTCCACCGTATGTGCCGTTAGATCTTCTAACAGCTTCCACTTTGGGGGGGTTTCTACAAAAATGGCATATTTTTAACTATTTTAAATGCAAAGGTTAATAACAATATTTGCTAGACCTCTGCCTTTTAGTTTTCTCCTTTTCTCACTTCTAATGTGTTTTGTGTGGGAATTGCATTGATTGTAATCTATACTTCAGAGATATTGAATTTCAGAGTACAATTAATTAATTTTTATTTAATTACACTAATTGAATGGTCATTTTATTCATCTAGCTAATTTGAGTTAGCTATTAGTTGGTACCACTTGAGATTATTTTAAATTAATGTAGGATTTTAAATTGTTTTGAAACAGCAAGTTTTTACATTAATGAGGTTTTTGTCACTCCAATATTTTTTAAAAGTATGATTTTCAGTAATTACTTCTTAGTTATGTGAAGTTTGAATGGATTTATTTTTATTCCTTTTTTAAAATTTCATTTATTTATTGTTTGTTGGTGAAACCATGCTGGCACAGTTGTGCCTGTCAGAGGACAACTTTGGAGCTGGTTTTCTCCTCCCACAGTGTAGGTCCTGGACCTCAAATTCAGGTGACCCAGCTTAGAGGCAAGAAGTGCCTTTACCTGCTGAGTCTCTCACCAGCCTTGATTTCTTTATAAGATGTAATTTTATATAACTTAAACATGAAAAAACCTACAATTTGAGGTTAGGCAAGTCAATTGATTTTGAAATTTTCCTTTGTTCTTAGATTGGAAAAGAATGTGTATTCTGTGTATTCTGTGTTGGTAGTTTCTAAAGGCATTTCATCTTAGAAAGAAGTAGTTCAGAGAGGAGCCACCATGTATCCTGTGGGATGGAGAGGTTCAGTCTGCTAAAGTTTTGATCATTCCTGAAGGCAGTTTGGGGGCCTCTTCCCCATGTAGAGTGGGCTTACTTTACAAAGGGACTTTCATTGTCTTAATTCTACTTTAGTGTTCCAGTACACAAAATTGGAGGGTTTATAATCTTTTATCCTATGATAATGCTTAAGTATACCAAATACTTAAATTTTTAAAATTTTAAGTCACGTTATTTAGATTTTTAAAAAATTTATTTATGCTTATGCATGTCTGTGTGCATGCATGGTGCTGGCAGCCTGAGAGGCCAGAAGAGCGTGGTGCTGGGAATCAAAGCCTGACCCTACCCTGAAAGCAGCCAGGAGCACCCTTAGCTGCTGCTGTCTGTCAGCCCAGCCCCTCACAGTCCATTTCATCTATTTCCACAAAAGCATGGATGGTGTGTACTTGAACTAGAAAAAAAATATCTTTTAGTTGAAAGCCCATTTTAAAGTTTTAATTACTGATTTTTGTTGGCAGACCATGTCATAGAATTATCAGCCACATTTCACTTTCAGAATTAAGCATGAGTTGATTCTCACACCTCTATGCATACGCACGGTTGGGGCTGTTGATTAGGCCGTTACCTTTGAGTATAGTTCCTTTTAAGTCTGGATATTGCTAGTAAACTTCTTCCTCTTTCCTCCTCTCCTTCCCTCCCTCCCTCCCTCTTTTTTTCTGTCCTAGGATTGAACCCAGAACCTTTTGCATACTAGGAAAATGCTGCACCTTTACACAAATAATGTAACTGATGTTAAGAAAATGCTCTACAGACCTTTCATAGTTTTATGATTTCCAAAGAAGATTCTGTTGTGCATATTTTGACACTCAGTTCTGTAATTAATACATGCTGAACAAATATCTCCATTTTGCAGTTCTCAAGCTTTTGAGCTTTCTAACTTAACCAGTAAGTAATTAGAATTTTTCCCATTATTTTATATTTCTGACATTCTCTGCAATACATTTTAAAGCCTTTTAATTTTCTTTATCTTTGCTATCCTGAGTATTCAGCCCAGGACTTTATGGATGCTAGATAGGCAATCTACCACTGAGCTACAATGCCTAACCCGTTAGTGCATTTTAAAGTTCTGATATACGTGCCACCTCAAATGCTACAAACATTAAATCTTATGCATTGAAGACTAGATGGATGATGTCATGTAAGTCCTATATCTATTGATTTAAAACAAGGACTTATGTGTGAGTTTATTTGCAAATAGTGTGTTTACTTTGTATAAAAGTCAGTTCTGTAAGGGAGACAGGCTAAAATAATTTACTCAAGAATATATCTATTGACAAGGTACTAACAGTTGTACCTGACAGACTATTAAGGATATTATAGTAATATTCAGAGCACTAAAATTCCACTATTTAAAATAATTTGCACTTCATAATTTAAGAGAATTGACTTGTGCCATGGTGCATGCGTGTGTGTGTGTGTGTGTGTGTGTGTGTGTGTGTGTGTGTGTGTGTGTGTGTGTGTGTGTGCGCGCGCGTGCATGCCTTTTTTTCTCCAATATCCAGGAAGCTGAGGTGGCCAGGTCTTCATATGTAGTTCCACGCCATATACAATAGCACTGTAGTTGGATCCTGTCACAAAACAATACCACCAACAAAGGTCCACCACTGACAGTCGCCTTACATTGCATGCTTTAATTAGTGTTTACTAGTAGTCTTTCAGGAAACGTTTGATTAGTTAGAGTGATGGACCACCAGAGGGAGTGTAAGGTCTATACATTTGGTGGGCTTGTTTTTTTTTTTTTTTTTTTTTTTTTTTTTTCCTTTGCTCTGGAAGCAAAACATTTAAAAAGTAAGAAAAAGTTTCATTTTAGTTCTCTGGAACAATCAGGCCAGCCATAGTGAAAGTCAGAGATTATAGATATTTGGAGTTGCTGTTTTCTGTAACAAAGCTCAAGGTTTCATTGAGATTCTTTTTTTTCTTCATTTAGAAGTATTACAGAAATAAAAGTGATACATTTTTAGAGTGAAATAATGTTTTTTTTTTTTTTTTTTTTTTTTTAAGTAAACAGTTACACGGCTGTGAAAGAGAACATCACAGGCGCAGAACGTTTCTTCACATTTAAACTGTGAACCTTTGAATTGTATAGTTTTGAAATTGCTCAGTGTTTGCAAAGCAGATTAAAGATGGAGAGGGGTGCATTTCCTCTTCTGGGTGAAAGCCTTCCTTTGATGGCCAGGGTAAAATTCTAGACCCATCTGGAGCATTCTGTTTCTGTCTTGGCTACTGTGAAATGTGTCCCCTGAAAATGTCATCTGAGTGTCAGCGCAGGGCTGCAAATTCCAGATTGATCTTTTACAAGTCAGAACTGTTTAAAAGAGAAGAAAGGTTAGTGATTCTTACTCTACTAAGCTACTCTGACTGTGGCAGGAATTGTCATGGCAAGTAAATTATCCAGAGAAGCCAACAAAGCACTTACTTTTCATCCTTAATAGAGTAACTAATGCTAGAGAACACCAATTTAAGATTTTAGAGGGTTGGTTTTAATAAGCCTAAATTTGAGTGATGAAGTAAAGTCTTTATTTTAAAAAAATTAGATTTCTATGTGTTTCTTAATGTCTGTGTCGCTGGAAATAAAGACCTTTCTCTATCGTCAGTTCGAAATTATTCAGAATTTGAGTCAAAATATCTCTATCATGGAGATTATTATTAATAATAATTATTAATATTGTTGTGAGCTACTTTTTGGACTGGAGAAAAAAAATCTTAGAGATTGAGTGAGCCCTTATCAGCATATATTCTGAATAAGCATGGAATATACTTTGCCTATGTTAAATACAAATTGGTGAAATTGTTTCCATGTGTAACTTTTTTTTTATTTTTATTTTTATTTATTTACTTATTTGCCTTGGTGTTTGCCTGGAACTGGAACTACAGACAGTTGTTAGCTGCCATGTGGGTGCTGGGAATCGAACCCGGGTCCTCTGGAAGAGCAGACGGTACTCTTAACCACTGAGCCATCTCTCCAGCCCCCCCATGTGTAACTTTTTAAAATTTATTATATATGCATTGTCCTGTCTGTATGTATGTCTGCATGCCAGAAGTCACTACATCTCATTACAGATGGGTATGAGCCACCATGTGGTTGCTGGGAATTGAACTCAGAACCTCGGGAAGAACAGCTGGTGCTCTTAACCACGTGTTAAGTGCTCTTAGCCACCTCTCCAGTCCTCCATGTGTAACTTGACAGAGAGAGAGAAAAAAAAAAAAAGGTTTGTCTTTGACGTAAAAAGTTATTGTGTGGTAGATGGTAAAATCCCAATGTTCTGTGTTTGGAAGAGATTTGTGAGGACATATTTATCTGTCTCTCCCACTGAGTTTAAGTGGGAGAAAACTGTCTCTCTTCTCATACTCCTGGATACAATGAAAATTAGGAAAAGCTGAGATGGTAACCTTCCCATTGTAGATTTATTTTACTGTGAACTTAGTAAGTTCTTCAAAGATATTATTTGTGGGACTGGTTAAGAATACGTACTGCGGGGCTGGAGAGATGGCTCAGCGGTTAAGAGCACCCTCTGCTCTTCCAGAGGACCCGGGTTCGATTCCCAGCACCCACATGGCAGCTAACAACTGTCTGTAGTTCCAGTTCCAGGCAAACACCAAGGCAAATAAATAAATAAATAAATAAAGTTTAAAAAAAAAAAAAAAAAAGAATGCGTACTGCTCTTGTAGAGGATCCAGGTTTGATTCCAGCTCCTACATTGGTGGCTCACAGCCATCTTTAACTCCAGTTCCAAAGAATCTGACGTCCTCTCCTGACCTCTGTGGGTCATGGTATGCATACATACATGCAGGCAAAACACTCATATACATAAAATAAATTTTTACAGAATAGTTTTGAGTTTACATGTAATACATTCAAATATGCATCTAAGAGTTATAAATTCTAGATTATCGATTGTCCATATTACATATAACTATAAGTGTGTATAAATGAATATGATCACATAAATACATGCACACTGCTGTATGTGTATTTGTGTGTTTAACTATCCATTCTAGTTTACTTAAAGGTGAGCCTCTCTCCCTTTTTTTCTTTTTCAATGAAACAGGCTGTGCTAAAGCGAACAAAGTATATGCTCAGGAAGAGGCTGGTACAGGATGTTCACAGCAGCTCCTTTGCAATAGAAACAAGCTGCTGGTTCCCACAGCAGAATAGAGGGAACTTAGAAATACTGTTCAGGACAAGCTAGACACAGTATTTTATTTTATGAAAAGTACAGGAACAGACAGAATCAAGATGTAATGGTAGAATAAGGATTGCTTCTAGGTAGGACTGGTTCACAGGAAGGGGTTCAGGGGATCTTTCTGGAATGATGAAAATCAAGTGCTTTACTTTTTTAGATAATGTTATTTTTCTTATTTGAGGGGTGTGTGTGTGTGTGTGTGTATGTGTGTATGTGTGTGTGTTGCTTTTCACTGAAGTTCCACATGTTTTTGTTGGAAGAAATAGGATGCAGAGGATGATTCAAAGCATAACTGCAGTGAGGAAACCCTGCTTTATTTTGTCATCAGTCATTGATACCTAGAAGTAGCTTTCTTGGAATTGAAGGTGGTATTTGTTCTTATGAAATAGTTGCAGACCTACAGTGTGCTAGGTTCTGCACAGGCGTGTACCAGCTTTAGGAAGAGGAGGCCAGGAAGCCTGGTTGTCATCTTTGGGTGGTGCTCTTTATCAGAGGGAGGGATATTGTTGTATGCAAGCCATACTGGCCAGGGTGAGTCTCCATAGCCTCACTGTGACGGATTGAAGCTGCACCTGCTGAGGTCATGATGCTTTTAAACATCATTTCCCCTCTTGCTGTTTTGTAGAATTTTAAGTATTTGTTCATTGCCACTTATGATTAATTATATATAATTATAGTTATTAGTTTATTTTTAAAAAAAAAACTTTTTTTTAAACCTCTGCATCAAAGTTTTTGGCTCTTTCCTAGATTGGGAGATATTTGAAGTATCTAGAGGGTTAGCCAGAGACTTCAGTAGGTTAGTCATTGATATCAGAGGAAAATATTTATCTCATCTTTATTAATTAAAACTTTACTTTATATGGGTTATGTATTTTCCAACAAAACTATAGGTGCCTTAAGCAGAAAAATGATAGTTATCTCTTTAAAGAACATGTTCATGAGACTCTGAAGTTACAGACTGAATATTTTCTTCTGTTTATACACAATAAATTTCTGTAGGTTTTAGGAATTATGTGTTAGAATTTTTTTCCTGTACTAAGGATTGAACTCAGGTTTTTTTTCTTATATATGTTAGGCAAGAATTCAACTACTGTATGAATTCACCTAGTTCTATCTGTTAGAGTCTGTTCTTTTCAGTCTTAACTAGAGAGAATTTTTTAAGTATCTGTAGGTGACACTGAGCCCTCTTGTTATGTTGTCCACATAAAAAAACGTTTGATATGGGAGAGGAATCCAGTGCCCTCCACATTCACTACTTACTGACATTTTGATTAGTGTGCCTTTTGTTTTATTTTGCTTGGCTTAGGTTTTTTTTTTTTTTTTTTTAAAGATTTATTTATTTATTCTGTATACAGTTTTCTGCCAGCATTTCTGTCTGCACACCAGAAGAAGGTGCCAGATCTTATTACAAATGGTTGTGAGCCACCATGTGGTTGCTGGGAATTGGGAATTGAACTCAGGTCGTCTGGAAGAGAAGCCAGTGCCCTAACCCTCTGAGCCATCTCTCCAGCCCCGGCTTTGTTGTTTTTGAGATAAATTCACACTCTTTAGTCCGGGGTAATCGAACTTGTAATCTTCTTGACAGCCTCCCATGTGCTGGCATCACGTTTGGTGTGCTTTTATAGAACTTCATGAAATCTGGAAAGGTGAGATGGCTCAGGAGTTAAGAGCACTGGCTGCTCCTGTAGAGGACCTGAGTTCAGTTCCCAGCACCTACATGGTGGCTCACATCTGCCTATAACTCCAAGTCCAGGGCCTATGATGCCTTCTTCTGGCCTTACACAAATTTCAGGTACATGGTGCACAGATATAATAAGCTCAAGCACATTAAATAAATTTTAAAAAGTCTTTAAAACTTGTTAAACTCTGTGGGGAGAAGGCTTAGCAATTAAAGACATACTTAGTGCTCTATCAGGGAATCAGTTTTCTTCCCAGCACCCATGTTGAAACCAGCTGTCACTCCAGCTCTAGGGAGTTCCTCTAGCCCCCAAGAGCTCCTAAACACATGTGCACATTCCCAGTCAGAAATAAATGGATACACATACTTAACTTAAAAAGTCTTTAAAGCTTATTAACTTTGTGCAGATATGGTAAAATGTAATAGTATTAGCGTACCAGATTCGTTATAAACAAAGTCAGTATGATTTAGCTCAGAAATTTGGCTTTGGACAAATGGGAATTGTGAAATTGTTTTTGTTTTTAGCTTCTTTCTCTTGGTTCAAGAACTAAAAAATAAAGATTTTTTTAAATGCTTCTTATTCAAATAACTGAGTCTAACCAGTGTATGTTGAATGTAGTGCTGTTCTCCTAGTGGGTTAGGTTATCTTTATTGTTCTAGCTAGAGAATGCAGTTGCCTAAATATACCATTCATCTCTTTCTCTAAAACCTGATGTTGGGACTGAGAAGATAGCCTAGTGGTTGGTCCCCAGCGTCAGCCCCCACGGCAGCCTACCTGTGATCCACCTGTGGGAGGCAGAGATAGCATTGAGACCACGCTGGGCAGCTAGACTAGCTCAGTCAGTGAGCTCTGGGTTTATCTGCCTCTGCCTCCACATGCATGAACACGTGTACCCACACTCATGTCACATACTATACATTTATACACTCAAATACAAAATGAAACACCTCAGTTGCACTGCTCTGCCACACTTCCTGTGCCCGAGGCCATGGTGTCCTTTGGAAGTGAAATACATGTAAATACCATCTCTGTGGCTGTTGTGCAGAATCCCCACCCTTTCCCTTCCAGCCGTGGCAGTTTTCATCTGTCTGCCCTCTTCAGCCGGTAATGACTACATAATTCTCACTGGTCATTTTGACTGTTTGTTTCTTAAAAGCTTAGTGACTCACTAAATTCCTTTGTTTCTGACTTAATGCCTCTTTTTTATTTTTTGAGACAGGGTTTCTCTGTGTAACAGCCCTGGCTGTCCTGGAACTCTGTAGACCAGGCTGGCCTCGAACTCAGAGATCCATCTGCCTCTGCCTCCCATGGCACCATGCTCAGCTTTAATGCCTCTTTTTAATCTTTCCCTTTGCTTCTACTTGTTCTAGCTTGATTAACATGCTAAAGGAAAAATCATCCCTATTCATCATGAACATCATACAGTTTAAAACTTGCTTATGAAGTAAATAAATGGGACATTGTTTTCCCTTCCAGAGATGGCTTTAGTCAGCCTTGTCTTGCAGGCGGGTACTTCCTGGGTCCTGGTATAATTGTAACTGCTTACCTTGTTTGTTTGCTTTTGGAGCTGGGCTTCATGTGTGATAGTTAGACTCTGGGCTTCTTGATAAATACTCTCCTACTTCCAAGCCCAACTTCCAGCCCCAGAATTCTTAAGACCTAAGTAATAATATTTAAGCCAAGATAGCTTTGCATCTAAACTATGTTAAAATCATAGGAACTCTGTCATAGGGACTTTTCACACTCAAAGTTTAAAATCTCAGTTTATAGGTAGACACACACCTCCATGCTCTTCAGGTCCAGTCCTAATGGACTGAGTTTATGGGAAAAGCCTCTGAACCTCTTGATTTTTACTCTTTAGCATTCAAAAGAGCTACTTTCCACAGCTGAATTGTTGGACTGATTGGGACTGACTTCCTTCATGGTGTTCTGCGGTAGGCTGGGAATTAGAGTATGATGTGTAGATTTAATATCACACACCTTTTTTGGAGACATAGCTCATGTAGCCAAGGCTGAACTTGAGCTCACTGTGTAGCTGAACTTCTGATCCTCGTGATTCTTCCTCCCAAGTGTTGGAATTACAGATATGTGTTACCATGTTCGATTTTATGTGGTGCTGGGACAAAATTTAAGGCTTTGTGCATGCTAGACAAGCAAGCTGAGCTGGATCCCGGCCCTAGCCCTGGTATAGACTAATTGTTCTGCTGAGATCTGAATCTCATCACTACCATCTCGCAGTGAGACAAGACATTGGATGAAATAATAGTTTCCCTCAGCTAACTTTCTTTATCTGTAAGCTACAGTGACAAGACAAATCGCTAGCTGAAGGTGCTTTTAGGACTAAATGAAATAATAGATGTGAAGTACGTAGGTCAGGGGTTGTGTCTTCAGGACTCTTATATACCTGAACAGTTTTCATTGTGGTCAGATATTTTAAGTTCCATTGTGTTCTAAGCAGTGTTACAAAATAAGACACTATCCTTTCAGAAAAGAGAACATATGCACAAAGATAAATAGTAATCCAGATCCCATGGTAACTGGCAAATTCTTTAAGAGGTGAAGAAGCAGGATAATCGCCCAGCAGATGGGAACTTAAAGAAGGTGACCAGAGTGTTGAAGGACTAGTTAGCAAGTTGGCAGACTCCCTCCTGAGATTATGGAAAATTAGGTGAGTTCATGCAGGTCAGATGTTTAAAGCTGTGTCTCCATCAAAAAGAATGCACTTAGGATAGAACACTGAGGAGGAAGAAGAGGTGCTCTAGATTAGATTGAGATGGATGAAATGGTCAGAGTGACAACCTGCTGGAGGGAAACACTGAGGGATTATGAATAATCTAGTTAGGAAACATGGCATCTTTTCCATATGTACTGAGGAAAGCTGATGTGGTGGTTAGTAGCATTGGTTATCAATTGGGATGGGTAGACTCATCCTAAATGTGAGCAGCACTATTCCACAGGCTGGGTCCAAGACTGAGTAAAGGAGAAAGGCAATGAAGACCAGCAGCATGCCTCTCTGCTGCTTGACTGGATGCAATGCAGCCAGCAGCCTCTTGCTGTGCCATGCCTCACTCACCAAGATGGACTGCACCCTTGAACTAGAAGCAGAGTAAGCCCTTTCTTTCTGTTTTGTCAGGTGTTTTATTGCACCATTGACAGCAGCTAACGGGAGATCACTGCCTGCTCTGTCAGAGGATCTTGGGTGTTCTAGATCATGCTTCTGAATCTGCATGTGACATTTCTCCCTTCTTCCCTCCCTCCTCCCTTTCAGATTTATGTATAGTTTATACAGTGTTCTGCTTGCACACCCGAAGAGAATGCCAGATCGTATTCTAGATGGTTGTGAGCCATCATGTGCTTGCTGGAAATTGAACCCAGGTCCTCTGAAAGATCAGCCAGTGCACTTAACCTCTGAGCCATCTCTCCAGCTCCACTCAGTGCTTTTCTTGAAGAAAATAAAAAATGGCTGGAACTGCTGAAGAGATGGCTCAGTGGTTAAGAGACCTTGTTGCTCCTGCAGAGGCTCCATTGATTCCCAGGAGGCACATGGCAGCTCACAAGCACCTGTGATTCCAGTCACCTGCGATCCAGTACCATCTTCTGGTTTCCACAGGCATCAGGTACTCACATGCAAATAAACAGACCTTTGCCAGCTGTGTCACACCTTTAATCCCAGTGCTGAAGAAGTAGCAGCAGGTGGATCTCTCTTGAGTTTTGGATCTACATAACAAGTTCTAGGCTAGCCAGGGCTTCATAATGAGACCCAGTCTCAAAAATAAACAAAGCTAAACTCTGAAACTTAAAAACTAATTCAATAGTGAAGTTTAACTTGACCATTTGTTTTTGGCTTTCTCTTTATATTTTTGGTTTATATAATCCCTATTCTTTGTCTCAAAAGTTCAGTATTTTTTGATGCTGTTCTTTTTTGTTTGTGGTGACAGGGTTTTTCTGTGTAACAGCCCTGTCTGTCCTGGAACTCTCTCTGTAGACCAGACTGGCCTTGAAAGGGAAAAAGCTTTTTAATCCTTAAAGTTGTCAATTATGAGTGCTTTAAGCACCAGTATTTATTTTTTGAAAAGTAAACGTTTTGTTTTCGTCATGATAGGACAGCTCTTACAGATTTTAGTGTGAGAGAGCTCCTACAGGAGAGTTGGGTACTATTGTGTTAGATTTGACCTCCCCTGAGCTTCTGTCAGCTGCCTTCAGCCTCCCCCTATGTTTTCACAGGAGCCAGGCAGAAAGGCAAGAGCCTTATTTAAGCCTTGCTTTCTTCTCTGATAAGGTTTTGTGTCTAGCTACTACACCGGTTGCCCAGTAAGTCAGTAATCCCTTCCCTTTCTCAGAGCATGCTGTCAGACTCCAGGCCTCACTCACTGTCATAGCAGTTCTTTCCCCTGGAAATGGATTGTTCTAACCTCTGTGAGACACTCTCCCTGCATTTTGAAAATGTGCATAGCAAACAATACTTCTTAGTCACTATAAGCATAATTTTACCATGAAATCATTTTGCATCTGGCAATTGTTTTATATTCTATATTCTTCCCACAATCAAAGAAAGAGAAAATGGCCTCGGTTACAGAGAGATACCCCAGACCTCTGTAGACTTTTACATTCTTTTCTAAAGAAGCAGGCTGCTGGACTAAATTCAGTTCTCTTGAAATACTGATTTTTCTTTATCATTTTTAATCAGTCTGAGATTGAATTGTATAACCTACTAATGGCTGTACACAATTTTTCCTATGTCTTCAGGGGTGTGTATCATTAATTACCATACTTGGCTTTCTTTTTCTTTTTTCTGAAGGAATTAGAAGATTTTTTTTTTCTTTTTGATTTATGACTTTATTAGATTCCTTTTTATGACACCTTTTTAAAAAATCCCATCACAAGAAGAAAAAAGCTTCCAAATTCAATTTAAAAATTTTTCTAATTTATGATGATTGGGGAGGAGCAGAGACTATGAACAGGCACACAGAGGCGAGGCGGAGGACA